>PVIU01005938.1:0-107179 GCA_004026605.1 Ondatra zibethicus
TTTTTGAATGCACTCCTTCCTAGGCCAGGAGGGATGGGGGTGGGCCTTGGACTTCCAACAGGGCAGGGCACCATGCCCTCTTTCAAGGAAGAAGGGGGAGGGAGGAGGGGTGGGGGGTAGTGGGAGGGGACCGGGAGAAGGGGAAGAAAGGAAAAAAAATTTTTATCTTTAATTATGTTCTTGAATGGAAAAAATAAAAAAAAACAATGTATGGAAAAAAAAAAGAAAAAAAAAAAAAGGAAGACTCCTAGAGCTTAAACGAACTGCTGAACTCAGTATGGATTTCTTCAGAAAATGCAGCACCATCTCACCTTGAAATTTAAAACAACAATAAGTACTAACAGAAACCCTGATTTATTAGAAAGGAACTCAATCTATGTATTTATGTATCCTTCACCCTTCCTTTTATTATTTTAACCTATACTAATTCCTTGTAGGAAAACGTCTGTAAAGATTATAGAGATCAATACTCAAAATTCCCTCTTACCTAACTATCTATATCAGACAGCACTGTTGAGGTACTTGTGCTCCCAACCCAACCCTGTTGCATTTATAATGAAGAACACCACAGATATATTTCACCTGACAAGTCACTTTAAGGAGCTAAGTCAGGGCCACGACCTGAGTTCTTCTAACCACAGACCTATAGAATGGGAGTAAGACATTAGAAAGATCCTCTAAGTTCTTTATGAAATCCCACACTAGTGTTACTTTAAAATGAACTTAGACTAAAGATATAGACACAATCATGATGGAATGTCTTTGTTATTACTATAGTTTTGAAGGACAAATAACAAAACATGGAATCAAGCCATTAACTTGTTATGTTTTGGCTATCTTCTAGTTCCCTTTGGGGGTAAATAAGGTATTGTTTCATGCAGTATGGTTCTCCGTAACCTAAATGAGGAGATCTATTTCCAACAATTTGTTTAGACAAAGAGACAAAGCTGGTCCTTTTCAGATTTCTTTATAGACAGTCCCTGCAAGTGAAACTAATGAATCTTGATTCAATAAACTTGAATGAATATGCATTTTGTCATACTTGAGTGATCGAAGCACTCTGAAGTCATATGTGCTTTCAAAATACTTGCATAAATATAAATTCTTAATTATGGTCATTTTTAGGGTATTTATCTGTCTCCTGGTGGTTGTTGCTGCTTTGCCCATCTTTATGTGTTTTGGATAGAGAAGGAAATACAATGCTTGCATTCCTGTGGTTGCTATAGTAATGAGAAAAACCTGCAGCTGTGAGTGCAGACTTGAGGCTGAGGTCACTTCAGCCCCGGAGACTCAGTAAATATTAACTGTGCAGGAGGAAGCTCTTTTTCTCACTCTTTAATGGCTGCATTTTCTTTTCATAAGAGCCAGAAGTCATTATATTGAGATAAATTGTGACTCATTCTTACTGCGTCTTAATTGCATTCTGCAGTGGGGTATGTTGAAATGTTAGCTAAAATTTTTATCAGTGGGATTTTGCCTTTGATTTTAATGAATTCTCTCACAACAACTGATATGCTATGATGAAGAAGTAAAAAATATCCAAGCTGTATATTGTCTTAGGGAGTGAAGACCCATTCTCTTTTGATCTTCCTGGATTGAATATTTTGCTGAATAGGAGACATTTCATTGATAGACTGTTTGTCTGGACAGTTGTATAGGATGTGTATATGTACAGGATATAGGACTCACCTCAGCAAAATCCTCTGTATTTTACAAAGCCCAGACTATGAAAGCTCCAAGTAACCAGAATTGATATCTTAATTGATGTTCAAGTATCATCTACTTTCCTTGTTTCTACAATTATTTTTGTCATTATTAGGTCATATATCATTACTACTCTCTGATATGGTACAGGGTCCTGATTGGTGAGCAGGATTAAGAAGTTGAAGGTAAAAGACAACTGTCCTAAAGATTACCAATGAAGCTGAATGCCAAGACAACTTAACAGTCATGGAGGACAGGCAATCAGTAAGTTCCCAACAGCGTATACTGATCACGTGTTATGCCATAGTGTTAGAGATTATGGGAACAATGAGATACAGAATAATATTCCTTCCTACTCAAGAAAACCTCACAGAGATATTGAGGTTATGTTGTTGCATACACACAGTTTACCTTTTAGTTCATTCGTCTTTACTTGCCAGTGTTCATTGCTTCAAGTCACTGGCCTGAATTCAGGCCTCTCCTACACCAACAACAATGGGCTCTCACTGGGCTCCTCTTGGATATTCCATTGTTGTCCTGTGTCATGGGGATCCTGACATTTTGGATCTGTATGTTCATACCCTTCATATTCTCCAACAGTTCATAGATTCAACGGATGCTGGTGTAAACGAATGTTTGTGTAATGGCACCCACCATCTGGGGTATGGATTCACATAAAACATAAAAGAAGCTTAAGAAGAAATAAAAAGGGCTTCTAGACTCACAGAAATGGGAACCAAACACAGCTTCTTGGTAGCGGCATTTTTTTCAGATAGGCTCTGTTCGTTGGTGGCAAGCAGAGGCACAAGTCCATTAAAGGAAGGCTTCCTGACTCAGCATTAGCAGCAAAAACTGCATGACTTTTTAAAGAGATGGCTTCCTGGTTCATGCTCGCAGCACAAACTCTTGCTCTTTCCAGAGGTTGTGCCGTTAAATGGGGTTTGTGAGTAACGTGCTACTAGATGCTTAATGACAACAAAAACTTGCTGCATCCCTGGAACTGGGGTGGCGAGCACGGCCATAGAGGCAGTGAACACACCTCTACCATGTTGGATGAGATGGAGCCAACAAGCAGGAGCATGGATTTGGTCCTAGCTATGTTGCTTAGCATTTAGAATAAAAATGCTCCTGGTCAGAAAATGATTACAGATATGCAATAAAGACAAGTTCATGTGAAAAAGACCTCTGAATGGATCACCGTGTTGGATAAATATATGAAGGCTTCAGAGAGAGAAGAAAAAAAATTATAAACAGTCATAAAAAGAAATAGTTTTAAAAATAAAACAAAGCCTTTAAAGAGACAGTAAAATAATATAAAAGAGTACAGACAGTCATAGATTAAAGACAAATAAGCCATGTAAAGATAGAAAATATACAGATTCTGGATTATGCATATTTTTGGTTTTCTTTGAATTTTTTAGCTGCAGAGAGACATTTGATTCTGGAAGCTGCTAAGCTAAACCAACATATATATTTTAAAGGTATCTTGGTTTCAAAATTTCAGCCTAAGGATGTTATTTGGAAAAGAGGTTCTGCTTTTGTTTCCACAGAGGATTGGAACCTGTGAATTCTCTCTAGGCCATTGTGGTTCGATGGAACAAGACCCACCAAAAGGTCTCCATAAACCCTAAAAATAGTTTGCCCAACAAACAGCAGGAAACAGTTTAGAGAAAACTATGCCTAAATTCCCAAACTGTTTGTTTTGTTTTGTTTTTTTCATTTTCTTTTTATTTATTTATTTATTTTTCCATACATTGTTTTGTTTTATTTTTTTCCATTCAAGAACATAATTAAAGAAATAAATTTTTTTTCCTTTCTTCCATGTTTGTTTTCATTTAAAGGGGGATATAGTATAGACATGAATTCTTTACATTGGTATGAATCTTAGTTTATTGATACAAATTTAAGGTCAATTTTGTTACACTGTGTATATGTATTTCTGCTCTTGTTTAAGGTATTATGTTTGTGTGACTCATTTAAAAACATAATGTATAATTAAGAACTATATACTAATAGACAATCATTTATAATAATCAAGCTTTTAGTCTTGTTAGGTTTTTTAGATAGACAGAGGTATATTTCAGTTAGATAGACAATCTTCAACATTTCAAAGACCTATGGAATATGACATTTAAAATGTTTTAAGAACTTAGTAGACTTTTCTCAACAATGAGACATTTCTACTTCTGGAAGCATCAATTATTTCAAAAGGATGGTGGGCACTGAAGAAGTACCTTATGGATTTGTGAGCCATTTGGGTAAGAAACTGCTCTTGCCTGGACTGCTTGGTGGTATGTTGTATGAACTGGACATGCAGGACCCACAGAAAAGTGACTGCTGAACTTTCCAAAAGACAGAATGGTCCTTCAGGGTTCCTGCTTCATGAAAGAGTCTGCCAGACATTCTGCAGGATACATATGGAAATGACTGACAAACTACCAATATAGGTTAAACAGTCTTTCAAATTTCTTGCTTCATGAAAGAGTCTATCAGATACTATGGGACTGTAGGCTGAAGATGGATGCCTCAATGTTACAGAGGAGCTTTGGGTGAGTGTCCAGGTAGAGAGATGTCTCTGTCAATTCTAGAGTTTCAGAAGTTGCTTACAATGTACTTCCTGTTAACTTAGGTAATATTATACCCTTCTGGGGTCTTGGATGGAGCTGAAGAATAAATAGTTATAATTATAGTTTTCCTTAGTTATGATAAAAAATAAAATAGATATAAATATTGTAACTGTGATTCTTGCATCATATCTGTTTGTAATTTCGCTATGTTAAAGTTAAAGCCTTCCTTTTTATTTAGACAAAAGAGAGGAGATGATGTGGGATGATCTTCTCTATATGTATGCTTTTATTGGTTGATGAATAAAGCTGTTTTGGCCAATGGCTTAGCAGAGTAAAGCCAAGTGGAAAATCCGAACATATACATGTCTATGTTCTCCATACATATGGAGAAAGAAGGCGGAGTCAGGAGATGCCATGTGGCTGCCAAAGGAGAAAGATGCTGAATGCCAGAACTTTACTGATAAGTCACAGCCTCATGGTGATGTACAGATTAATAGAAATGGATTAATTTAAGATATAAGAGCTAGTTAGAAATATGCCTGAGACATTGGCCAAACAGTGTTGTAATTAATGTAGTTTCTTTGTGATTATTTGGGTCTGGGCAGCCAGGAAACGAGCAAGAGTCTCTGTTTACATGTTGGGGTGGGCCAACTCATAGTCCTGGTTCTAGGTCTGGGAGGTAGCTGCATTGATCAGCTTGCTAGCTTTCCCTCCTCATCACTTTCCAGCTCTGCCTTGGTGAGCTCACCCAATGCAGAAAGGGGCAGGGCCAACTCTCCTCCTCTCCAGCCTCAGGGCTGGCTCACCTGCATCTCTTGATCCCTAAACAGAGTGAGCTCTAGTGTGCTGCCCAGAAGGGAAGCTGAGCCTGCTTTCTGATACGCTGCAGCTGGTGAAAATCAGGGCTGACTCTCCCACCCTTTGACCCCAGGGCCAGCTCTGTCACCTGCCACAGGTAGTAATGAATGTGGAGCATCTTTCCTTCATCCTGCACATGCATCTTTAACAGGACCAAGGCATGCAGGGAATGCTGTATAAATGTGAATAAGAGGGGTGTACCAGATTAAAGCAACACTGAGACCTGCTTATTACAAGTGGAATCTAAAGCTAGGTTGCTTAGTTTTAAGCCTACACGCTGTTATTTCTTTCCTGCACAATGCTGCCGGTATTGTTTAATGTCATTTTGTCTGTTTTCACTTTGTAAACTCTGATAGTAGTTTGCATTACAGTGGATGGGTGTTTAGGCGACTGTGTCTGCTAAAATTTGAAGTTAAATGAACACCTATAGGTATATTAGCAACCTCCATGACTTATAGCAAGTTCTGCATGTGTGTGAGTCACCACTGTGATAAATTTTATGCGTACTCCAAAAATTTACTTGGTCTCCAGCCTATGGCATTAATGGGCAATGCTTTTGGAATGCTGACAGTTTTAGAGGTTTTTATCATGACCATTCTTTCTGGATCCATTTAAATAATTAACATAAATAGCTTAAAAGGAAACATTCTTACTTTCACAATTCTGGGTTGGAATATATAGAGTTGCTTGAAGCAATTCAACTAGGTTTTGTGGTGCAATTGATGATGATTACATTGAGAATTCAGTTACAAATATGAGCATATCTTTATTTATGTCCAAAATATCTTCTTTAAAATGACTCATCTTTTCCCTAGTTAGTGGACAAAAACATTTTGTTGTATGACTGTGCCAAGCTGAAAATCACTATAGAAAATTTGCATATGATCTTAACATACCCTTCAAACCTGAGGATCTATATTCATCTTTTCTATGTATGTAATTCAGGAAGGGAAGTGTTTATGCGTGTGTGTATTTACATACTATATATACATATATGTCTGTATATATATGTATATACATCATCATATAGTATTACATCACTATTTTCTGACCCTTATTAGCAGTACTAGTGGGACTGAAGACTCTGTATAGGGAGAGTGGACACTGCTTTTGCCTTCCTGTATCAATAATTCCAGGGGTTTGATGTGGCTGTATATTCAAAAGTAGTCTTAGGTATTTTGAATTGAAATAAAGAAGTGATACGCAGTGGACTAAGAAATCTGCTCAATAATTCCAAGGTTCAGTAAAGCTTAGCAAGGTTATTATCATTCAAACTTTAGTACTTTGTCTGTAACATCCCCCAGAGTGTTTTGTTTTAGCAGATTTTGGAGGTCTTTATGACACACTTAGCTGATTCCATAAATTCAGTGTACATGCATCTAACTTAAATGTTAGAATGCAAATCTACTTCCCTTTGCAAGCAGCTTCAGTAACTCCTAGTGGTTCAATGGGAAATTCCAAGTCTGCTGGAATTCTTTGCTTTCTTATGTGATCCCTGCTTGTCATTACTGATTTCTTTCTAAACTCATGACATTCAACTGAGAGGAAAGAAAGTACTAGACGTGCACCCAAATTACTCCAATTTCTGCCAACAAGAGCTTTACAGTCATTATAATTCATCTATGTCTTTGGAATTTATTAACACCACTGATATTAGTTGAGCACCACCAGTAAACGACAGTAACCATTGACCTTAACAGAAAACCGTCCACTTCGATTTGCACCTCAGGTACTGATTCAGCAGTATATGTTTCCCACCCACCCCAATTAGCCAAACAAGTCATAGTCTACTGTTTCTAAGCAGGACTCCTCAGGCTTCTAATGTGCATGTCTTCATCTAGCATCAACAATGATTTTCAGTTCCCTGGGGTCCATTATTCTCTTGCTTTTGTTTGAAGAACTGGATGCTTTTCATTCTACTGTGAAGAAGCTAGTTGTTCCCTATATGGAAACGATCACAAAGATGCTGTGATCTTCTGAACCCTTTATAGCTTATATCAAACTTTCCCCCATAGGTCAAAATTGGTGACTCTCTGTGAATTGTCTTCCTCTCTAATATTTTCATTTTTCCTTTAGATACATAATTTTTGATACTGACTAGCAATTACCTGGCTTCTTTAATAAAACGAAAATTGTAGAATTTCCCAAATGCATATAGTTTCTTCTAAAGCCATGGGCTAGTCTCCAGAATTGATAATCTACCCATAAGAAGGAAGAAGTGCTGCTCCTGGGAGCTCTAGTGGAGGGCCTCATGCTGAGGAAGCTTTACTCCATCAATCATTCATTTTCAATCATTCATTCCTCACGCAGTCATTGGACATTCCTGCACGGCAGTCCCTGTGCTTGGCTGCTGGGGGACAGTGGAAATAACAGAGAAATATATTTTGCTCAGAAATATGAGGCTGTGCAGCACTCATGGGATAAATAAACAAGTACTTAACAAGATGTTTCCTGAGCACCACTGGCTCATCCTGAGAAAGCTCCTTGGGCTCCTTCATAGGAAGACTAACTTCCAAGATCGGACATTTGTTAAATAATTCTTCAGTGATAAATAGAAGAGTTTTCAGTAGAAAAGACCAGGGAAGAATTACACATAAACAAAACAGCATATTCTAAGGGAGAAGAGACCAGTAGGGGCTGGGCCTGTTTGAGATCTCTGGAGAGCTGGTCTGTCAGGAGCTACGGTGGGGGCGGGGCTAGTAGGGGGAGGGGATAGGATCTGTACTCTTCAGGATAGCGCAGGCCATGTGAATGCAATTGAATTTCATTCAAAGGAATTTGTTACTGAAGGTTTTCAGACCTAGAGTTGATGAGATTCTTCTAGAATAAGTCAAAGAACAAGTGTGAAAGTGCCAGACTGCCAGTCTGGCAGAGACAGTGATGTTAGGGAAGGCACAAACAGGAAGGAGAGACATGTTATTGGCTGAGTTGATGGGAGTGAGTGACTCTGTGCATGGAGAGGAATGTCGGGCTCTAAGGAGCTAGATATGGTGTGGGTGTTTGAAAGGTGGCTGCATCCCCCACGAAGGAGACCTTGTGTGTGTCCCAATGTGTGTCATAAAGAACTGCCGTTGTGAAGCATACAAGCAAGCAGAACCAAGTGTCTACACCTTGTGGTGCAGCCCAATTTCTGAGCTCTCTTCTGCCCAGAAAACTGAAAAAAAAAAATGTTTAAATGATATCATTTTAAAATCCATCTAAAAAATTCCCTCTTTCCCACTTTTCCCAGCTTCAGAGAGCATCGTCCTATTTTCTGCCTCTAGAGATGACATTAGAAGCCCCATGTTAGAAGAAACATACCCCTGCCCCATGTGTTTAGCTGGTTCATTCACTTCAGTATGTCTGTCACTTTCACCCACATTACAGAATACATCAAGGCTTTCTTACGTCTTAAAACTAAATAATATTCCGTTGAAGGCCTACACCACTTTGTTTTCACTCAGATCTCCAGAGATGGACATTTGGATGACTTCCAACTTCTGGCTATTGTATAATAAATACTGTAGGAAGCCAGGCTTCCAAAGTCAGGGATGGTCTCAGCTTATTAATCCCTAACGTGTGAGTGGTAGAACCTTTGCTTCACAGGGAGCTAATGAGTGACAAGGATTTAGTGTAATGAATTTCTAATGTATTTTAGTCATGTTTATTGTATACAGATGATAAATGGAGGCTCAGTAGCACAGAAGAAGAGAGGCTGCACGAGGTCACCTCGCACTGACCTGCTGACTAATAAGGTTTGACACAGGCATAGGACAAAAGCAGTCTGGTTCGCGCAAGCCTCCACCGACTTCCCCGCTCTCGCTCTGATGTGGTGCCAAACTTCCCTTGCAACAATTTCACTTTTATACTGCTTCTGATGTAAACCAACGCCTGATTTTTTTTTTAAGTAATAAGAGGATCACATTGCAAAGTATTTTGATGGCTGAGGAAAGGTTATCTCATGTGAAATTTTAGGCATTTTCATTTTATGATTTAAGCACATTAGTGGTTACAAAATCTGAAATAGACACATTTGCTGGGAATGCAGACTGAATGGTAGCTGCTTTCTGGCAGATGGAGGAATTTAGTTCATATCTAAATATGAGCTTTGTTTATTTTTATCAGGTTACCAACTCTTCAAATTGGATTAATGTATAATTTTAAATGCAGCAGGCATAAAGCTTCATAGAAGGGATTTTATTTCTAATCTTTCAATCTTATTGGGTTATTTAAAAACTGATATAGGGTAATGATATTCTTTACTCTGTTTCCAGTAGCAGTGACGTATAAAATGGTGATGTTTCTGTGATAGACTAGTGGGAAGGATGTTGTCTACTGATATTAAAACTGCTGCTGATGCTCTGTGAGAAACAGGCGATGCCGAGGAAGCTACACATTCTGCATTCCAAAGCCCAGGCAATCTCAGACCTAACCTGAGTCACCTTTGGACTCTTTAACTACACTCAGCTTGGCACTCAAGGGCAATGATTCCTGGGGTCTCTGCCAACCGTTGCCTTTTGGAACGGTGAATAAAAAGTTGACTTCCATGTCTGTGTAATGTCTTCCTCTAGTTTCCTCTTAGATGTTCAGGTATCAAAGGGGCAGCATGTGGCTCCTCTGGGTGATGAGCCTTCATTTGTAAGGTCTGAAGGTATAATAGCCATTACCCACTTACCAGCTCTTGCTCCTTGGCCCTAGTTAAGTTTACAAGGAAACGGAGCTGTGAGGAAACCATAAGACAACACAGAACAACGGATTAAACAGCATATGGGAAGCATGTCTGAATAGGGGCAGAGTCTCCTGCTGAGAGACACAGTTCATGCTTTTGCTTTAGCATTCTGTAAAGAAGACCCAAGAACAGACGAACTGTAACAGTCCAAACTCAGACCCACGTTTCAGAGTCCTTAGGTGATTTTACCTAGGTGTAGACTATCACGTTCCCTTGGGACGCTATGTGGGAACATCCCAATGGTCAATTAGGTGGATCATGGAATTCCCTCTCTCATAGACCATTCGTTTTGTGTAGTTAGATTTTCAGAATTTGACTTCCTTCTTATTACTTCCAGTTAAAAGTGCCCTTGGGAGGGATCTTACCAAACTTACTTATTAACTTTGCCCAGACAATGAACATGATTTCCTTGAGAACATTGCAGTCCTTGTTGATGACAAACCTCTCAAAATTGTTAATATCCTGGTCATTCCAAGACCTGGTTATCCAGCTCTTCAGTCATGGATCTGGGGGTGTTTGGGAAGTGTGAGCTGTCCCTTTCTTGTGGGAGTCTAGTCTAGCCTCCATGGTCTAGATGTGTAGAGGCCACTGCAGGTTCCAGGGACACAGTGGTTGTAGAGGTGACCAAATATCAGAATGTCCTGTTTATTCAGAGGGAGGCCAAAAAAACTGTGTTGTCAAAATGGTAAACTCACTAAGTATAATTCAATTATAATTCCAATTCTGGTATAAATCAAGAAACTAATATATGTATTCTAATTGTAATGCTCTTCTATAGATATAAGGAATAGCATTTCAAGGTTTAAAATCAATGAGTGAAAACTATAAAAATACTCTTTAAAAGAATAAAATTATCTGGAGCTTTTTCCTATCCAGGGAGTTTGCCTTCTTACTGCAGCTGAACTTTGTTAACTGTTTCATGTGCAAATCTTTTTTCCAATATTATTCTTTATTGTAAGGGGGAAACTCACAGAACAGAAATGAGAAGTCCAACCTCAAGGTGTGGAGCATGGGAAAAGAGAGAGGCTGGCAGTTTTTTCTGAGTGCTCAAAATGTCACACCCCAACCTGGTCCAGCCTCTTCAATGTCACTGGCTGAAGGAGGTTCTCCATCACCTCCCCATTTTGTCTAAATAAGAGAGTTCCAAACCCAATACAAAACTATATAAACTAGGAAGAGATATCAAGTATACACTCTATCCTAAGGAGTCTAAGTCTTGTATTGGAAATGGCTTGGCTAGATCATAAGAGTACAGTAACTATGACTATCTCATCTTCAACCCCATCGAAGGCCTGAGAAGGGAGATAATATTACTTGAGTAGGCAGGAAGTGCAATCAAACAGCTTCCAAAATGTCATGCATTAATCTTTAGTTATAGGAAGTTGGGTTCAAACATAATGAAGAGACATAAAAAATATACCTAGAAAGGCACAGTGTGACATGGGCTTTCTAGTTAACACTTTGAGTTTTTTGCCTACTGCTTGGATTTTAATGTATTTTTAATGATTTTAGGAAAAATAAATTGAGTTTGGTTGATGGTGAAGGGTCAGCTGTGCAAGTAGGAAGACTTGAGTTCATTCCTCAGCACCACATAAAATCTGGGCACGGAATGGTGGCAATACTTGTAACAGGTGCTGGGAGGCCCAGACAGTGGACACCTTAGACAGACTTGCAGCTGGTTCAGTCCAGCCGGTGAGCTCCAGGTTCAGTGAGAGCCTGTCTCAAAAAGTGGGATGTATGCTCACAACAGAATGTGCATATACATACACAAGGGGAATATTATGTACCCTTTCTTAAATGTGGTTAAATTAAATGTAAAGTAATTATTCCTTAATGTTCCAGTTGTAATTACTAGTCTTAATCCTAGAAAAATATCTCTAATAGACTTTATTAACTAGGTATATTTTCAGCCTGTTAGTTTAGTAATCGTCTTCAGAAACTATAAACAGAATTCTGCCTTTATTTTTACTGCACACCAAATTAAATGTTAATGGGATACTATTTTAGTCTGCAGTGTTTATTAAGGCCTTCATCCACCCCAATGTCATCCCTCATGTTCCCATTCCCACCCACTCCCAGTCCACCCATGAGATCTCTTCTATTTCCCCTTCCCAGGAAGATCAATCTGACTACCCCCCCCCCGCCCCGAGCCCTCCTTGCTATCTAGCCTCTCGGGTCTGTGAATCATAGCAAGGTTATCCTTTATTTTATAGTTAATATACCTTATATGTGAGTACATACCATGTTTGTCTTTCTTGGTCTGGGTTACCTTACTTAGGATGATTTTTTCTAGTTCCATCCATTTGCCTTCAAATTTCATGATGTCATTGTTTTTAACGACTGTGAAATACTTCATTGTGTAAATGTAGCACATTTTGTTTATCCATTCTTCAATTGAGGGACATCTAGGTCGTTTCCAGGTTCTGTCTATTGCAAATAAAGCTGCTATGAACATAGTTAAGCAAGCATCCTTGGGGTTACTTGGGGTTATTTTAGAAATCAACCCTCTTTCTGATGTGAGGTTGGTGAAGATAAAGCAAAGAAAACCATCCTACAAACCACAATCCTAGAGAACTTAGACAACAATGAAGACACTAAGAGAGTCTTACATAGATCTAACCTACATGGGAAGTAGAAAAAGACAAGATCTCCTGAGTAAATTGGGAGCATGGGGACCTTGGCAGAGGGTTGAGGGGGGAGGGGAGAGGCAGGGAGGGGAGCAGAGAAAAATGTAGAGCTCAATAAAAATCAATAAAAACAACAGCAAAAAACAAAAAATAAAAGCTCTCTTTCCATTCTGTAGGCTGCTATATGCTTTCCTCTTAGCACTGCTTTCATTGTGTTCCATAAATTTGGGAATGCTGTGTATTCATTATTATTGAAATTTAGGAAGTTTTTAATTTCTTTATTTCTGCCTTGCCCCAGTATTAATTCAGTTGAGAGTTGTTCAGTTTCCTTGAATTTTTAGGCTTTCTATAGTTCCTATTGTAGTTAACTACATCTTTAACCCTTGGTGATCTGATAAGATACAATGGATCATTTCTATTTGTTTTGTATCTGTTGAAACTTGCTTTGTGACTGAATATATGATCAGTTTTGGAGAAGGCTCCATGAGGTTCAGAGAAGGTATATCCTTTTATGTATAGGTGAAATGTTCTGTAGGTATCTGTTAGGTTCATTTGAGTCATGAAGCCTGTTAGTTCAGTTATTTCTTTGTTTAGTTTCTGTCTGGATGACCTGTCCATTGGTGAGAGTGGGGTGTTGAAGTCTCCCACTATTAATATGTGAAGTTCGATGTGTGCTTTAAACTTTAGTAAACTTTAGTAACACTTTTTTTTTTAATAAACATGTAAGCCCTTACATTTGGGTCCATTAGGTTATCTCCACCAGGGTTTTGAGGCCGTGGGTTATTAGATCTGGCCTGACCTCCAGTAAAGTCAAAATCTTCTGAAGTTTTAGGCCTTACTATGGAGCCTGGGGAAGAGGGTGCAGTCTGGGGTTTTTGGATGGGCTTTAAGGAATTTTAGCAGATGGTCAGTGGTGTTTTACCGGGGTCCTAGGACCATCCTGGTCAAGCGACTGGAGGTGAAAGCCAGATATGGAGCCTAGGAGAGGAAATACAGTTGTGGGGATGTTGGAGACTGTTTCGGGAGTATTAGTGGGCAGTGGGCATTGTCTTTACCTGGGATTACTAGATCTGACTAGCCCCCAGTAAACCCCAAATCTTCCTCCAAAGTTGTAGGCCCTAATAGGCACTGCTATTTTCTAATTTACTAATTATTTTCCACAAGTACCTACCAGGAAATAACTTTTTTTCATTATACCAGTATAAGATATCACCAATAAAATATATTTTTTTAAATTTAATTTTTATACAGAATATTTTGATCATGCTTTCCCTCACCAACTCCTTCCAGGTTCTCCCTACCTCCCTTTCCACCCAACTTCATATTCTCTTTATGTATCTTAAAAAAAGAAACCACAAAAATTTAAAATAAAAATAAAAAAAATCAATAAGACAAAAAAATGCCAAAACAAAGCAAAATGAAACAAAAAGTCCACAAAATTGATAATAACAATGTACTTAATAGAATTAGAAATGGTATACCATATAGGATTTCATAGCAGTCTAGAACACTTACAATTTAAAAATAAAATATATTATAAATTGTGAATTTATAAATTTTTATAAGAATTAAATAGGGCTATCATTTCTCAAAGAATAAAAAGCAGAGGCAAACATTTTTATGTATTCTGAAGTTAAGGAGCTGAAAGTTTATGTATTCTGAAGTTAAGGAGCTGAAAGTTAGTAAGACTGTTCAGTAGGAAAGGCAACTGCCAACATCAGGCCTGGTAACCCAAATTCCACCCCTGCACCTACATGATGAGCACCTCCCACTAGGTGTCCTCTGCCCTTCACATAGATGCTATGCAAATGGGCCCTACTTTTAGAAAACTGAAACTTAGACCCTTTTATCTGCATAGACAGGAATTAAACACAATTATCATTCTGTGTTTGGTCATTTCATATTTCCCCGGGTAGTCACATTTCATATTTCCCTCAAACACAAAGATTATCTCAAGTAGTGTTTGGTGGCAAGTGAGTAGATTTTTAAAATATGACCAGAAGACATTGAAATAAAATGTGGGTTTTGCATGTACAGAGTACTTAGGAAACTATAAGAATAAAACATTGAAATATAAGGAAAAAGATGGGGGTGTTTGTTACTGCAGTTTTATGAACAAGCATTCAAGTGAAAATTTGAAACATGAAACTCCATTATTAGCTGAATCCTTTATGGGATACCTCTATTAAAGGATATTAGAAATCCACACACATGTATACAAGCATGCATGAGCATGTATAAAACTGCTGAATATAGCCAAGTGGATTAAGACCTTCTATTTGGGAGACAAAGGATTGGAACTAGAAAGAAATTGGAAGTGATGATTTTACACACATCACAACTGACTTTCTCATTATACTGCATGCTTGCTTCCGAAGAAAAGGGTAAGGGGCCAAGAAGTTAGATGGATTGGTAAATATTTGCCATGCAGGTGTGAGTACCTGGGTAATATTCTCAGCACTCATAAAAAGAGTTAAACAGACATGCTGGTGTGTGCTTGCCACCTGAGCTCTGGAAAGCCAGAGAAGTGGGTCCCGCATGGCTCCCTGGCTGCCTGGCCTAGCCTAATCAATGAGCCAGTGAAAGAGTTTGCAAAACAAAACAAAAAACAAAACAAAAACAAGGACACTAAGGAACAACATTTGAGGTTGACCTCTGACCTCCACATGCACACGTGCACACCTTCCTGGTGCTCACACAAGAACACACACACAATTTCTTTTTTTCCATCGTATGTTTCTGGCTTCTTTATCAAAAATCAAGTGTCTGTACATATGTGGACTTATGTATGGGTCTTCAGTTTGATTCCACTGACCAATATGTCTGCTTTTATGCCAGTACCATGTATTATTTTTATTACTGTTGTTCTGTGGTAGAGCTTGAAATAAGTGCTATTTCCAGAAGCTACTTTAGGAAACAGAATTCATTATAACCATGTTTGAAAATGTCCAAGAGCAAATTTAGTTAAAAAATAAAAAATTTGAAGTTACTATATATTTCTTAAGTTGAGAAAAATACAAAGTCTTCCTATCCAATACTTGCCATTAATTCTGTCCCTAATAAATGGACTTTTAAAATTCAATTTGCATAATTTGGAGATAATTAAAGATTCATATGAAACTACACAAAATGATTCAGGGTTCTGTGAGCTCCTATCCAGTCTTTCTCAACGATAATACCTTGTAAAACCATCATATAGTATCACATCACGATATCTTTCTTGATCATAGATTTTATTCACTTCTCGGCCATACATGTGACAATGCCTATGTCCACATTTATTTAGCTTGATGCCATTTATCACTTACACAGATTCATGCATTTCCTGCTACATTTGACAGAGAAGCACTTCAACACCACAGAGCTTCTGTAATAATGCCCACTTCCTCCCTCTCCCTTGTATCCACCTGACAACCACTATTCAGCTATTCATGTCTGTCATGTTCTTGCTTCAAAAATATATAAACGGAGTCATCTAATACATAAGCTTTTGTAATTATCTGAGATCATACCACGTGTTTCACTGAGACCCATCCAAGTTATCCATGGTATCAGTTCTTCATTTATCATAAGTTTTGGGTGAATCAGAGGTTTCTGTGTTTGCCTGTGGAGGATATCTGTGTTGTTTTCAGGTTTCACTCATGAGTGAAATGACTGCGACCTTTCGGTGTAGCTTTTTGCGTGGAAGCATCTTTCATTTCTCTCTGATAAATACCTAGAATTAGAATTGCTTAGTTGTGTATAAATTACCTGATCAGTTAAAAAGAAAACACACCTTTTCCAGCAACACTTGAGCAGACTAGTTTATTTTTACCTTCATTGTCAGTGGATGTGGCCACTTCCATTTTACTTTATCTTTTGTTTCATTTTTATGTGTCTCACAATTTTTAGGCTGCCTAATTTTGAAATTAATTAAAACAGTGTTAGAAATATTTCCTAAGATGAGCATCTCCGCCAGCACAAAGAAATCCAATCAGAACAAATTAAACCAAATTAAATGCCAGTGTTTAACAAATGTTAATAAGTGTAATGATAATTACAAAATATTTATTTCTTAAGACTGTGACATGTTCAAACAATGCTTAAATCTCTCTGATTGTTCTATCAACATAGTAATCTTAGGTCTGATTCCAGTAAGGTCTATAAATATAATTTGTTGACATATATTATATTTTCTGTTAATCCTCAAATTCAGGCATTTCATCATTTCCAACGATTTTGTTGAAGACTCCTAGTCATAAAGCAGGGATACTAGATTGTTAATAGTAACTGATGAAAATACTTAGAGAATATGACACATGCTGGCAAAAAGGAGCTTCAGCAGGCTTGGAATAGGGCTGAGTGGAAAAAAAAGCCCACCCAAACTGGAAAATCAGCCGGGGACTGGCCTTGATAAAATCATTTCTAACCAGGGTAGGGCCTTGGGGATACAGAAATATTAATAAAGAATAAGAAGATTGTGTGAAAATAATAAGACAGAAACCATAGACTAGTACCGGGAGGACATCCCAGTGAAAACTGAAATTGCCCAGGTTTATTTTTCCATATGCTTTTATACCCAATTCCAAATGGGAAAGAAGGTAACAAAAGGCATCATTAACATGATACAAAAGACAACTGGAACAGTTAATTGCTTTAACAATTAGAGGCATCAAGTCAGTAGCATTCTGTTGTTTAGGTGGTGAAGCTACCCTAGACCAAGTATCCTGAAGGCAGCCACTCCCCAGGTAACCTCCTATTACAAAAGAAGGAGCACAAGTGTTTGTATATCCATCTGTCAGGATGGAATGGGTCTACTTGTATCAGTCATATTAATGTCAAAAGAACCAGGTAATCACATCCTGAGTTGGGACAAGTTGCTAAGCTTGTCAACCATTTTGAGCAACTTCCAAACTCTCTGACTGTCAGACAAGGTGGAAATGGGCTCACATTTTTGGGCCTCCACAAAATCCAAATTTATTTTTCATGCAATATGCTTTGATCATGTTTTCTCATTTCTCAGCTTTTTTCAGATCTTGTCACCCCTGAACCGACCAACTGCAGGTCTGTTAGTTCTTTGTCTGTCTCTCTCAAAACAAAATTAGAACAAAATCCTAGTAAGACAAAAAATATGCCAAAACAAAGTGAACCCACCACATACACTCACACAAACCCACGGAGTTCATTTGTGTTAGCCAAACGCTTCTGGTCATGGAGCCTGCATTGGAGTGTGGTTGATATACCCAGTAACACTACATTGGAAAAAATTGATTTTCCTTTTCCCAGCAGGTAACAATTGCAAATAGTTTCTTGGTTAGGGACGGGACCCTATGCCTGTTATGCCTAGATCCACAAAGTCCCCCCCAGAACCAATGAGGAAACTGAGTCCCTTATGTAAAAGCAAAGAGCCTTTATTTTATACAAGTTTGCAAGCTCGGTCTTTCAATGAATTCAACATATTGGAAAAATCGGAGCAGCCCGAGTTCAGTTAGAGTTGGGTTTTTATAGTAGCAAAGGTGGGGGTGAGGGATTTCTAAGGCTCAGGACCCCTTATTGGCTGACATTTGTCTAGAATGTCCTAGAAATGTCTGCTGGCAAGTAATCCTATCTACAATGGTTGAAACATTAGGAATCTCCTTTGGATGGTCTGATCCTGGGTGGTGTCTGGTTAATCTTAGTTTGTGGTCCTTACTGCCACCAGGTATTGCCTCAGGGTAAACTACTGAGACTCAGGCCTCCATTAAGCTTATCACAGCTGAGTCCTACAGGCCCACTTCTTCCTCTCAGTGCTTGGACCCAGTCTGACTTGAACCTGAGCAGGTCTTATGCATGCTGCCACAGTGTCTGTGAGATTATATGTGCATCAGCCCTGTTGTGTCTGGAAGAGAGAGCTTACTTGGAGTCATTCATCAATTTGGGCTCTTAAATCCCTTCCGCCTTCTTCTTTGTATACATCTCTAAGCCTTTAGGGGAGGGATTTGATGACTGGGTGCTCCAATGTCTTCATCTTTGCACATTGTCCTGTGTACATCTCTGTTAATTACCGTTGACTGCAAGAAGAAGCTCCTCAGATGAGAGCTCGGTGATAACACTGATCACAGATGATGAGAAACAAATTTGATTAACGGTACCAGAAACAGATTTGATTAACGGTACCCACGTACAAACTGGGTGGATGTGGCAGCCCACCTGTAATCCTGGTACTTGGTAGACTTAGAGGCAAGCTGGCTAGATAGACTAGCCAAGTTTGCGGCCACGTCTTAAGCAATATCATTGACATGGGCACAAGAAGTGCAGAAAAAGTAAAAGCCACCATTTCAAAACATTGCTTATTTAGAAACAACTAGGGACCAGTGAGGTGGCTCAGCAGGTAAAGGCATTTGCTAAGAACCCGAGTTCAATCCTTGAGACAAACTCCCCAGAATGTTCTCTGACCTTCACATATGCACTATGACACACATACACTCAGAAGTGCAAGCGCGTGCACACACACACACACACACACACACACACACACACACACACACTGAATGTAATAATAATAATAAAAGAAATAGCCAGAATGCCTATGTTCCAAGGCAGGCACCTTGTAAAGTTGTGATTGGAAGGCTAGGCTGCTCCCACGTTCTTCCTCAAAACAGCAATCACTAGAGGAAATAAAGAAGGAAGGTGTGGACCAGGACAGAGCCTGGGATCTCTCCCTGACAGGAGCTCCTTCATAAGCACACAAAAGGGTTGTAGAATGGAAACTCTCCTTGGGATTATTATCAATTAACTTACATTAAACCTTAAACTCAATAAAGATTCTGCAACTTTTATCCTTTTTGTTGGCTATGTCTTTTATTCTAGAATATCTTGGCTACCATTTGCAAGCCCTAGAGCATTTAAAAAATTAACATACAGCCTACTTTGAAGATTAATGGTGAGGAATACAGCCCCTGAGAGTGGCCATATGCTATAAATTATACATACATTTGCTTTAGTTATATAATTGTTTTTAAATTGGAGTAGTACAATAAACATTAGTATTAACCTTGAATTTGAAAACAATTATGAGATGGAGAAAAATAGTCAAACAGATAGA
This sequence comes from Ondatra zibethicus, assembly GCA_004026605.1. NCBI lineage: Eukaryota > Metazoa > Chordata > Mammalia > Rodentia > Cricetidae > Ondatra > Ondatra zibethicus. The sequence goes on from PVIU01005938.1 coordinate 19,528, forward strand.
AATAAAAATAAAAGTTGAAGGTAGATAAGCAGTACATTGCAGGATATGGCAGGCGTAGGAATCCCAACACAAACCTCAGTTGTACGTGCCTTCTAAGACATAGACCTCTTAGACTGCCACAGACTTCTCTGAAACCACAAAATGACTGTTTTTTAAAACTCACATCTCAGCGCACACACCAGAATTCACAGTTGCTGTTGGCAGGAAGAAAAGAACTAGGGACCAAGATGTATGATTCAATTTCTCTTGTCAATTGAATTTTTCTGCTCAGTTCTCCCAACAAAGAAAGCGAGACTGGAGGTATTCAGAGAAAATGCCTTCCTACAGATGTTCCAACTGTAATGGTCTTTCCTGACCCTTTAATAGACATTGGTGCCTTGAACTGTGCCGTTTTACTTAAACCATTACACCACCAACAAAGACTATTTTCTTCTGGCAATGTATCATTTAACAGGTGAATTATTATGATGCATGCTGAAGGCAGGACTTTTCATGATCAATTTAAATAAACTACAACTCAGGCTATTTAAAAAGGGGTTCTGGAGGCCACATGACAAAGAAGAAATAAATCAAGTCAGGTGTGTGAGCACATTTGCACTCATGTGGGTGTGTGCAGGAATGTCAAAATGGCCACCAAAGCATCTGTTGTCCACAAACATGAAGACAGACAATCCTGTTGGTCAATCAATATATGAATTTAATAAATAGTAAGTTAATAATGCCTGAAATTGTAATAGCATTAAAAATAGTCTCGTGAATCAATAAAATGTTGATTCCACATTGATGACTCATTAATGATGGTTGATCTTTACTCGTCAAACTTCAGTGGAACAGACATTTTTATACACAATCCATTTGACTTGCAATGGTTCTTTCAAATTGTAAAAGACAGTGTAGAGATCTTTTTCTCTAACCCTTGGCAAGCATGCTGACACAAATGGACAAGCATGGACTGCTGGAGCTCAGACTTCAACAAGTTTTGCATGGTGGAGGGAAGTATCCATGCCTGTTGTGACAATCAAAATCTTAGATGGTCTCAATGACTCACGTTCATAATTCGTCCAGGAACTTGTTAAACATGGAGACGCTAACGTTTACTTTATGTAATGCTGAAATTAAGTGATGCTGATTTGGGATGAGGCTCAGTGGGTAAGATAAATGCAAGGGCCTGAATTCAAGCCTTCTGTCCGCATCATAGGTCACAGCCGTGCCTACCAGTAAGCTGTGTGCTGGGGTTGGGCACAGACAGGAGTCTGCCAGGGCACTCACTTCGCGGTCAGTGAAATGGGTGAGTTCCAGGTTCAGTGAAATATGAGTGACTGAAGAAAACATCCCAAAGTCATCCACTGCCCTCCACATGTATAGACATCAGGGGACCTACCCACACACATATGTGCATACACTCAAAATGCTGTTTACCAGACCTGAGCTTGGGCTTCTGTCTGCCTTAGGTTTCTCCTGATGTAAGCCTAGTTTGGACTGTATTTTAAGAAGCTGCCTCAGGGGAGGCACACTCTGCTCTTGGTTGGGATCCACTGCTGCTGGGCACTTGTCTCTGCTACAATGTTGACCATTAACCCCGGGTCCTTACCAGCAGGTGCAGCTCCCTTTCAAACAGCATCAAGGAATTTGCTGTCTGCAGCTGCTTTCGGTCCACACAGCTAAGCCACTTTTTGCCTACAGACGTGATATAAACATTGCCAGATATTTTGAAGGTTGCTCACCTTTAATTGGGCAAGTTATAAGCATAGAGAAAGCAGATAGCGTGATAATGTGTATCTATTTGGGATTACATTAGAAATATTGTCAAATGTATTTTAGTTTGTGGAAAGCTACCATTGTCCCCACAGGGGAAAAAAGTTAATGATATTCTTCTGAAAGGAGGCAATAAGGGACAAAAGTTGATAGTAAAAAAAAAATGAATACCAAGAAATATTCAGATAGATAAGCAGTGTTTGAAATCTTTATAACTTTTATCAATACATCCAGGTTACATAAACCTTCTAAACTTTTATCAATACATCCAGATACATAAATCAGGACAGGGAGGGAGCTGGGAGAGGGAGTCGGGTGCAATACTGTAAGTACTGTAGGGCTGTGCACACATGCTGGTATGCACAAAGGCACACAAGAACATGCACTGACATGGCATGCTGCTCAATTAGGCAGATTCTAGAGAAACTTTGGCTCCGGCAGGAACATGGAGTGTCTAGATGAACGAAGCAAACGATTGTCTCCCTGGATTTTTACGGCCTGGCCGCCCCTGCAGCAGGATAATGAGTGGGGATCCCGTGGGAAGGCAAGTAGCTCTGTGGGAAGCTGGCACCAGACACTTGCAGAAACCAGCAAGACACCCAGCTGGCACTGTGAAGAAAGATAAGGGAAGCACTCAGAAAGACCAGGCCAATTGCATGAAAAAGACAGAACTAATGTCATTAATAGTTGTAGCAGGCTTTCTTTTGGGCCACCAACCAGCTCCTAAATCAGGACATGGAGACTTTTTATTCATTATAAATGCTTGGCCTTATCCTACGCTTGTCCTACTAGTTCTTTTTTTAATTGATGTTTATTGAGTTCTCCATTTTTCTCTGCTCCACTCCCAGCCTCTTCCCTCCCCCTCCCCCTCTCCCATGGTCCCCATGCTCCCAGTTTACTCAGGAGATCTTGTCTTTTTCTACTTCCCATGTAGATTAGACCCATGTATATCTCTCTTAGTGTCATCATTGTATTCTAAGTTCTCTGGGATTGTGAATTGTGGGCTGGCTTTCTTTGCTTTATGTTTAAAAACCACTTATGAGTGAGTACATGTGATAACTGTCTTTCTGTGTCTGGGTTACCTCACTCAATATGATGTTTTCTACCTCCATCCATTTTCCTGTAAATTTCAAGATGTCATTATTCATCTCTTCTGTGTAGTACACCATTGTTTCAATGTACCACCTCTTTTTTGTCCATTCTTTGGTCCAGGGGCATTTAGGTTGTTTCCAGGTTCTGGCTATGACAAACAGTGTTGCTATGAACATAGTTCAGGACATGTTCCCAGTAAAACAATTGGAGTACAGACCTAAACAGAGAACTCTCAACACAGAAATCTAAAATGGCTGAAAGACACTTAAGGAAATGCTCAACATCCTTAGTCATTAGAGAAATGCAAATCAAAACAACTCTGAGATTCCATCTTACACCTGTAAGAATGGCTAAGATCAAAAACACTGATGACAACTTATGCTGGAGAGGTTCTGGGGTAAAGGGAATGCTTCTGCACTGCTGGTGGGAGTGCAAGCTGGTACAACCCCTATGGATGTCAGTGTGGCGATTTCTCAGAAAATTAGGAAACAACCTTCCTCAAGACCCAGAATACTACTTTTGGTTATATATCCAAAGGATGCTCAATTGTAGCTGCTAGTTCTTATAACTTAATTTAACCTGTTTCTCTTCATCTACATTTTGCCACAGGGCTTTTTACCTTTCTTTCATTCTGTATGTCCTACTTCCCTGCTTCCTGCCTGGCTGTCTGGGCATCCTCTTTCTTTTTCCTTCCTTTTCCTTTCACCCCCTGAGCCTAGATTCCTCCTCCTGATTTCTCTCTCTGTCCACCAGCCTCACCTGTTCCTCTACTGCCTAGCTATTGGCTACTCAACTTTTATTAGACTTTAGTCATGCAAAGCAACACATCTTTGCATCATGAAAAAAGGCATCACAAATAAACGTAACACAACTTTCCATAGTTAAAGTAATATTCCACAACATAAACAAATGTAACACATCTTTACATAGTTAAACTAATATCCTGCAACAAATAGCCAACTAGTAAACCGGAGTAAACTAAGATGTATGGTTATGTTACATCTGCTTGTTGAGTTCTTGAGTATCCATATTTTTGCTAATGGTATGACATGCCTGTAACATGAAGGCCTGCTTGCTGGGGTTTCTGTCCTGCCCTGTTCCCACAGCCATTTAGCCCCCAAGAAAATCACACAGAGAGTCTATATTAATGATAAACTGATTGGCCCATTAGCTCAGCCTTCTTATTAGCTCTTGTAGCTTATATTAACCCATTATTCTTATCTATGTTAGCCACATGGCTCAGTACCTTTCTCAGCAGGGCAGGTCACATCCTGCTTCTTCGGTGGTCTGGGCAGGAGTCCCGAGAGAGCTTCCTGCTGCCCAGAATTCTCCTATTCTCCTTGCTCTGCCTCTACTTCCTGTCTGGTTGTCCCACCTATCCTGGCTAATGGCCAATCAGCATTTATTTAAATCATGATTGACAGAATACAGACAATTCTCCCACACCACATGCCCCACTACCTAGGATATTAGCTATGTATAGTAAGAATCAATGATATAGGTTCAGTTCAATTAGGTTATATGCTGGTTTGAAAGAAAATGGCCCCCATAGGGAGTAGCACTGTTAGGAGGTGTGGCTTTGTTGGAGGAAATGTGTCACTGTAGTGGTGGGCCTAGAGGTCTCCTTAGCTCAAACTGTGCTCAGTGTGACACACAGTTCACTTCTAGTTCCCTGCAGATCAAGATATAGAATGCTCAGCTTCCTCTGCAACACCATGTGTGCCTGTGTGCTGCCATATTCCACCGTGATAATAATGTTCTAAAACTCTGAAACTGTAAGTCAGCCCCAATCAAATGTTTTCCTTTATAAGACACCGTGCCGTGGTCATGGTGTCTCTTTGCAGCAATAGAAACCCTAAGACAGAAGTGGTTACTTGTGTTATTTTCTACCATCCTTTTTCTACATGTGTAACTGAATGTATTTATTTTGACCACTGACCAACTCAAACCTCCTCCTGCTTCTGTGCTCTTTTGAGCCCAGCAAATCAGCCCTTTTCATGGGCTGTCACTAGTACTTAGGAATGCTTCATTGACAACTGCCGTGGTTTGAATCTGAAATGTCCCTTGGAAGGCTTACATTGGGAATACTTGTTTACCTGAGTGAAACTGTTTTGTTAGGATATGGGATGTTTATCATATGTAAGGAACATGTGAGACCTAGCTTGTTGCAAAGGGTTGTTCATTTGTTCCCGGCTGCTTAGCTCCGAAATAATCACATAGAAATTATACTAATTAAATCACTGCTTGGCCCATTAGCTCTAGCTTCTTATTGGCTAACTCTTACATCTTAGTTTAACCCATTTCTATTAATCTGTGTATCACCATGAGGCTGTGGCTTATGGGGTAAAATTCCTAGTGTCTACCTCCGGAGACTCCATGGCATCTCTCTTTCTCTGCCTTCCTTCTCCCAGCATTCAGTCCAGTTTTCCCCACCTACCTAAGTTCTGCCCTATCAACAGGCCAAGGCAATTTTTTTTATTCATTAACCAATAAAAGCAACACAAAGACAGAAGGACCTCCCACACCACGAGCTGGCTGAAATAGGTCATTCAAAATGTCAAAATGTTTGAAGGGTACGATACATTGGGCTCCCGATTCCTGTCATCCTCTCTGCCTCCTCGCTCACAGTCACGTACCCACCTAGTCTCTGCTTCAGGCTCCCACCATCGTGAAGTGAGCTGTTTGGCTATGCCTTCCAAACTATGATGAGCTGGAACTCTCCAAAACTCTTGTCCAAAATAAATCTTTCCTACTAAGTGGATTTTATTGGGAGCAGAGGCAGAGCTAGACCAGAGAACAAACATGTTTCACACTGTGAGCAAGTTCCTTCACGCGCGCACACACATGCACACACGTGCACACATACACCCGCACACATAAATAGAAATAAAGGCATTTTTTTCTGGGATTCAGCCCCCAAGAAGTTACCCATGCTCTAGTGGTCATGTATATACAAGCAGCAGTAGCTGAGGCTGGTACAGGGAACGGGTGGCCCTTTGTTTGTCCCGGCCACCCAGCTAGCTTACAACCGAAATAACCACACAGAAACTGTATTCATTAAAACACTGCTTGGCCCAATAGCTCTAGTTTCTTATTGGCTAATTTTTACATCTTAATTTAACCCATTTCTATTAATCTGTGTATTGCCATGTGACAGTGGCTTACTGGCAAGATTCTATCCAGCGTCCTTCTCAGGCAGGAGATCCATGGCATCTGCCACTCTGCCCTTCTTCCCAGCATTCGGTTCTGTCTACTCTGCCTACCTAAGTTCTGCCCTATCAAAAGGCCAAGGCAGTTTCTTTATTCATTATCCTATGAAAGCAACACAAATACAGAAGGAACTCCTACACCATGAGGTCTAAACTGAAAGTGAAAATGAGCTCATGAAGTTGGGAGGGAGAAGTAGTGGTGGGAGGGGTTAGGGAGGAACTGGAGAGGAGAGAATCGGGTGAATTGGATCAAAACATATTATTGGCATACATGAAATTATCCAATGATTGCAAAAGATTTAAAAAGAGAAAGACATTTTTCCATTTGAAAATCCCTAAGAATCTTTTTTCAAATTTCCATGAGCCTTGGTGAAAACCAAATCTGAGCTTGTAGCCTCTTCTTATTTCCATGTACAATGTCATTCTCTCTCCTCTCTCTCTCTCTCAATGTATATGTTTAAGTTTCATTTTCCATTCTTTGAGATTTATGGTGTTTATCCGCATGTCTTAGGTTTATATGTAAACATATCCTATCTATATATCTCCACACCCTCTTTGCATATATGACATGTAATGCATATTTATATATATTAACACCAGGTGTCTCAGCAATCTTTATTTACCTTTCCTTCCCTCCCTCCCTGCTTCCTGTCCTTCATCAAATTTCTCCCCTCATTGTTTCCCTTTGTTGTATTTTCTCTTCTCTCTCATCTTCTACTTTAGGTATTTATTGAGCGTTCCCATATATGCTACTCACTGCTCCGGTCCTGTCAGGGCTCAGACTTAGTCTCATGATAGACTTAGTAGGAGTTTAGCTTTAAACAGCATGAGGTGAAGAACTCAAGCAGTTAGGTAGCTTACTAAACAGTCAGACAGCGCATGCAGAGCCAGGCTTGGAGCCCGGTTAGTTGCCTTGGAATCATTGCTTTCCTCGAGCTCTTCAGGGCATCATTCATGTTTTCTGAACGACCTCTTCCCCGCACCACTTTCTCCTTGCCCTGCATACCCTGTTGTTTCTTATTTTCTTGTTAGGTTTCCACTCCTTCCTCAAGGTGATCTGAAGTAAAGATCCACCCTGAAATCCCTCATTGAGTGTGACATTTTCCCAATGAAACTACATAATCTCTTGCATCTCACCTGTTGAGTTTTCTGGGTGCACATTTCTATTCTCGTCCTCGAGACAAAAACTGTCTTTCACATCTAATGAATAGACGCTCAGTAAAACTTGCTGAATTGGGAGGCACTCTAACCTAACGATAAAACCAACCAGCCAACCCAATTGTAACAGTTACATACTTCAAATGTAAGCACACTACACTTGGCAGTGAAAATAGGACAGCATTTCCTCACAACTTAGGATTAAATTTAGGATTAATTTAGGATTAATGAAATGCAGACTGTATTAATATATATGAGGGCTCTGCAGTCTGTGTGTTTCCATCATTCCAGTGGTGACCTTCACCCTCAGGACAGCAAGAAGTTGCCCTCACTCACATTGTCCATGCACCAGTTGAACATAATTTGCATACAGCAGTCAGCTCATTATATGTGAGAGTGTTTGAATGTCTCTTTAATTTTTCTGGTAATTATTCCCAAATCCAATCATAGGATTTCAAGCTTTTTGTCAAATTCCCTTAATATTACTAAGTAAGACAACTGGACGTGTGTGCTCTGACAGGGATCTTTTTTTAATTTCCTGTTTGTTTTTAGTTTCTGAAGTCTCTGGTTTCTAGTTTTGGGGGTAAGAATGAAACATTTGCATGGTGAAATTCCCACAGAAAACTACTGGAGATTGGTGGGAGAAGGTTAAGGCCAGAGTATGAAGAAATCATACCAATTTCCTCTTTCTTTTCTTTATCCTCCAGCTGCTGTTGCTTTAAAATGTTAAAAATAACTTTTACAGGGTGGCTAATATATTCCTACCCTGTGGGGACAGGCTAGTTTTTCAGCTGCCCAAGATTTCAGGCAGGCTGTGGTTGTTTGGGTAAAGAAACAGTTTCTTGTCTTGAGTATTGAGGGATTGTCATGGGGTCATAGAGAGAGCAAGGGAGCATGGCCTCTGGGGAACCTGCACTTGACACAAACTTCCTTTGCAGGTTTAGAGAGAGGCAGGCACAGAGTTCAGGTAGGAGACATTCAAACGTTTGGTCGCAGGAGCAGTCCATTGTTATGGAGCAAAAGAATAATCATAGCTTTCAAATATGGATTGTTTGAGTGTCGTGTGTGTGTTCAAACAGTATATATGTGACAGTGTTTGCGCTCCTGTGAGTGTGGTATACATGTTTGTGTGTGCATGTAGAGGTCAGAACTCAGCTTCAGGGGTCATCCCTTAGGTGGTCTCAGTCCCTTTTGAGCAGAACAGAGTTTCTCACTGGTCTGAAGCTTAGCAAGTAATCTAGATTGGCTAGCGAGTGAGCCCCAGGGTTCTGACTTGCTTGCCTGCCCAGCACTGGATTTCCAATCACATACCACCATGCCTGGTTTTTTTAACTTGGGTTTGGGGGGATCAAATTCAGGTTGCTGTGCTTGCAAGGTAAACACTTTACCACATGAACTATCTCCACGTCCCTCTGTACCAGTCTCCACCCATCCACCGTTATTTTTTTTCCTTCGGAACTTGATATCAGGCCACTGTTGAAAGTACAACTGGAAATGCAGCCTCACATGGGCCCATGTGATATGTGTAATGGTTAGTATGGTTGACTTGACAGAATCTATAATCACCTGGGAGAATGGTGTCTGGGTGCCTACGAGAGATTATCTTGATTATATTCATGGCGGTAGGAAAGCCTACCCAACATGGATTCCCATTGCCAGTGTTCCCAGTATTCCCAGCATTTCCAGTCCTGGCATCCTGGATGGCATAAATTGGAGAAAGGAAGTGAGCATAAGCCAGCACACACTCATTGCTCCCTGTCCCTGACTAGGTCCCCGCCGCCATGATTTCCCCACCACAATGGACTGTACCTTGAACTTCCTGCACACTGAAGCACACGGAATGTTATCACAGCAACGAACAGAGATAAAGTTAAGGCAGTATTCATGCATGTGTATGTTGTGTTTATATAGTGTCCATGCATGTTTATATTTATGTTTATGTTATGTTTATATAGTATACATCCATGCTTATGTTATGTTTATATAGTATTCATACATGCTTATGTTTATGACGTGTTTATATACTATCCATGCATGTTTATGTTATGTTATGTTTATATATTATTCATGCATGTTTATGTGTATGTTATGTTTACATAGTATCCAAGCATGTTTATGTTGTGTTCATATACTATACATTCATGTTTATGTTATATTTATATAGTATCCATGTATGTTTATATTTTGTTTATATATAGTATCCATTCATGTTTATGTTATGTTTATACAGTATCCATTCATGTTTATGCCTATGTTATGTTTATATATAGTATCCATTCATGTTTATGTTATATTTATATAGTATCCATGTATGTTTATATTTTGTTTATATATAGTATCCATTCATGTTTATGTTTTATGTTTATACAGTATCCATTCATGTTTATGTTATGTTTATACAGTATCCACTCATGTTTATGACTATGTTATGTTTATATATAGTATCCATTCATGTTTATGTTTATGTTTTATGTTTATATAGCCTCCTTGCATGCTCATGTTTGTGTTATGTTTATATAGTATCCATGCACGTTTTTGATTCATGGTTTTCTCATTGGAACAATCTTGGGAAGAGCTGTGTTGTGAACATCTGGATCATAATGCTCCTTTATGTAAGAGTTGCTACCCCCGGGCCATTAGGAGAGCTTCAAAGTGTGCTGCCATCTACTCCATACACTTCAGGCATGGAGCCACAAGTAGGCCATAGATCTTCAGGTGTACATAAGCCATTTCCTTTTATTCCTGAAAATTGCTGCTGAGTTTTCCTTTAGGAGCAACCTCTACCCATTTTAACCCATGTGAGCAAGGCCTTGACTTGTGAGAACAACCCCACACCCCACTACTCTCCAACAGAGGTGAGTCCATTCTCTCATAGAGATTATTTCGAGGAGAAACATGTGACCCAAGTTGTGTTAACATGGGATCATGGGGTGTAATTCTGGGACATTACAGAAAATCACTGAGAAACTGAAGTCCTTCTGCCAGCCCATTAAGCTGGTAGACCATAAGCCTAAAGTACAGGAAGCTATGGTTCACACAGAGGGCACGCCGCCTTCCTCCGGAAGAGCTGCCACAAGGAAAGCAGAAACGAGAGAGAGTGCCTCGTAGCTGAGTGTCCAGATTCTTCACAGGCCCTCCTGGCCTTTCTCCACGCAGCCCATTCATCCCCTTCTCAACACTCCATTTTGAGTTGGGTTTTTGCACTCAGGAGGAGAAGTGCTGTTCCAGCACGCTGGTCAAAAGGGTATGCATGTATCTGAACAACTTCATATATTTTTACAAAATTAATTTCTGACTAGCATTCATTTATGCAGGAAGTCTAAGTGTACTCTTGTCACATGTATTTTATATGGGAAAATGTTCTGTACATTGCTAAATTCTCTTCACCCATCAAAGCACCTTTGAAAATGTTCCAATGATTTGTCTGTTCATGACCAACGTTTGACTTTACCTTTGGGTATGTTAGTATATTTCACAATTTCTTTATGCACTAATAATATAAGTGCATCTATAATATAACTAATATATAATGTAATAATATAAGCAGCTCTTCTTCACACTATTTATATTTAGTGAAAACAATCCCCCATTTATCAGTTGTTTATAAATTTATGTGCGGGAAGCCAAAGTAGTTTTCTTTGTTATTTTAATGGGAATTTAACAACTTGAATGCTGTTTACCCTCCCAAAAGGAGTTACAGTTCTCATTGACGTTTTTCTAGTTGCATTTTAGTGCATGCAAAAATTTAAACTATACCCGCTGGAATTGATTTTGGATAATTTTATTTAGGATAATTCTATTTGCAGATCACAGAAAATCTGGAGCTAGCGAAAGGCAGGAGCGTTCCTGTGAGGAGAGGCCGGGTGACTCCTGGCAGCCATGTTCTAGACACAGCCACACTCCAGGGGTGCGCGGCGAAGCAGGGCAGACCCGCTACCGCGACTGTGTCTCTGTGGCTTCCTCTATGGCCTGTCTTTCTCAGCCTTCTCCCTTGTTTGTGTGACTTCTCTGTCCCCGTGGGAACCGTCTAACCAACCAGAGAAACACTCAATCTGCCTTTCACTTGCTCTCCGAATTCCCAGTAAAATGACTGTTTTTCTAATTTGGCTGGAGGACTCTATGCTGCCCTGAAACAAGGTCACGTTGGATGAACCTTAGCTGCTGGCGGCCCGGTCTCTGTGGATCAGATTCCTTATCTGAGAATGAGGGGAAGGGTAGTAACCAGAGAAGAAAAAATATTTTGAGCTGAAGAGACAACATGAAGGAAAATGGTAGTGCAGAAATACAGAACCAGTTTGCTTATTTTGAGGCTGGCCCTTCTTAACAGGAGGAACATTGGTCCTTTGTTTCTGACTGGCAGTAATTGTTTCACCCTTTAATAAGGACTCATGCCTGCATGTATGTTTGTGAACTACGGTTTTCTGATACATTGCCTCTGTCAGTTTTTAGAATTCTTCCATTCTTACAGTTAGATAATTTCCATTTTCTTTTCTTTTCTTTTTTTTCAAATTTGCTAGACATACATTCCTCTGTCTTTCCAGAAAGGAAATATTTTTATAATATGTTTATAGATTTTTAACTTATTCAAGCTATTATTTTTACTCATTTATCAGATAGTTAATTGTCCTTCAAGATTTGGATAATTCAAAGAAATTTGAATTTCTAGTAGTTGTCATATATAAATCAAAATGATAATTACTTAATCTTTTCTAAGTATACTTATTTCTATTCTATGACTCATAGAACTGGCCAGAATATACAATAGTCACAATTGTGCCCATACTTATATCTTCTGACCTTCCCGTATTTAAGATATTATATTAGAAATCAATGTGTCTAGTATTAGTGATGCTCACATTTTGTTAATAATGAAATGGATGGTTAGAAAGGTCAACTCTTTTACTACATACAACACATGTCTAAGTCAAAGCCACATTTTTGATGATTATTTATATTACATTCTCTTAGAAGAGAAAACCATCTGATGATTTTCAGAAGTACATCAGTATGCCTAGAAAGCTCAGAATTTTACAACAGCATGACCTTTGCAGTTCTAAAAGGTTATTGGCAAAACTTTTTGTCTTTGGAGAATTTTTTGAAAATCATTTGTAGATATTTTCTGTGACCTCATCTTTGGTTAATAGCTTGTTACAATTTTCTGTTTTAGTTCTTGTGTTGATAAATACCTTCTTAAAAATGTAGAAAATTATTTTATTATACAAATTTATTACATATAATGACATTGAGGAAACTTCTGAATATTAATGTCAAGAAGGAGTTTTGATTGTGCAAAAGCTACCCCGAGGGTTGGGTATGGAAGAAATCCAGTTAAAAGCTCCAACTCAGAGGAGAAGAGAGAGCCAGAGGCTCCAGAACTAGTTGAGAAGTGGTTGACAGTTAATGGCTGTCGGGGTGGGGGGGACGGGACAGTCAGTTTGTCAGTTTTCTTTGAAGACGTGGCCACTGGTGAGTTCTCCATACTCAAGTGGATGGTCCCACATTCCTGTACATATGGACAAACTAGATTGGAGAGAGAGAACAAGAGAGAGAGAGAGCCAGAATAGTAACAAACAAGAGGAAGAAAAAAAAGAGAATATGAAGTTGGGAGGGAAACGTGACAGGGAATATCTGGGGGGGGGGCGGTTGCTGAAGTGAAAATGTGAAGGGTAGACATGATCAAGATATACTATGTCTGTGTATGGAATTTTCAGAGAATAAATTAAAAAGAAAGAAAATACATCTTAAAATGCAGTTAAAAAGAGCTAGAAAAAGGGTCATGCCATTATTACACCATACTGTACAAGATTTCTATTTTCATTATTTAAGACAGTTACAATGTAGAGAAATTGCCCACTGCCTGTAAAACTGTTACTCTGTAATTTGGGCACAGTTTAGGTTACGTGGTGTTACAATTTTACTTTAGAAAAAATAACGCTGCCTTATAGAGCACCTGCTGAAGAAATGACACAGGAACCAGAGAGCTAGAGGCACTGTAAACCCAAACAGGAATGAACAAGGAGGACACAACAAACATGCCAAACAGAATGGGAAAAGGCAACAAGGCCTCAACCCTACACAAAGAAATACAGGCAACTGGCAAAGCAGGGATGGGGGAGGCTGTCCTCCAATTGACTGTCCAGTGCCAGTGGTCAGCCAGGAAACATGCACACAAGTAACATTGTATCTACTCAACAGATTATATTTAAAAATATATATGTATATACAAATATATACCTATATTTGCATGCAATAACAATGAATGAGAAAGGAGGTCATGAATTTGAAAGAGAGTGGAGAGGGGAATATAAGAGGGTTTGGAGGGAGAAAAGAGATGGGAAAATTTTGTATTTATATCTCAAAATCAACCCAAGGAAAACCACGAGTGTCTAATTGCAGAATGATGTGGGATGAAGAAAGTGTGCAGAAAGAATGCCCATTGGCAAGTACAAGAGCGTGCATCACGGCAGTGAGGTTTGCAATATCCTGTGTGACCACAGAATTAAATATACTAACTGCTGATATTTAAATATTTTTTAAACTCAGCAAACCTTCTTTTACGTAAGCTGTAAGCATGGAGGGTATTCTGACAGTGGGGAGCCAAGAGATACCACAGAGTCACTGTAAACCTAACAGCTTAAGGCCCTGCTCCAGCGAAAGCTCTCTCAAAGGCAAGTTTAACACCCCTGCTCTGGCACTGGAGGATTCCCCAGCCAGGCTGTTACAGCTCAGCTCAGGGAACGAAGTGTAAGGACTCTGCTGTGCTAGGGGAAAGTTTTCCCAGGGAATCTCTACCAGTTCTGCTGTGGCTCCCAAAACAGTCGTTACTGTTACCTCTAGTGAAAATGTCACACCATACACAGAGCCTCACTCAAGAGATTGATGGCGAAGGAAAAATTCAGGTGTATGGCTTTCTCTAGGGTGAGAAGCAGCAGCAAACTGAATAAGGTGTGGAGCTTATATAGGCTTTCTTCAAGGGGAGGGAGGTAGGAGCTTTCAGGGGGGCTTGGGATTGGTGGGATTTTGTGCTCAGGGATTGGTGGAAATTTAAGCCCTGGTCACGGAGTCAAGTCAGGAGCAGGGTGTTTCTCTTTCCCCTTTGACCCTACAGAAGCTTCTTTGTAAACTATTTGAGAGCTAGTATTCTGAACATGTAAATTTGTTCTCTGCTGTAAAGGCTATGCAACCTAGGAGAGCGGAGCCTAAAAATGAGGTACACTGAGGTCCTGTGGAATAGCCAACTTTATCCAGAGCATCAGACAATTTATACTCTGATGGCTAAGAGGAGTCACCTAAGTGAAGTGAACAATCACATGGATAAGCCTCACATGTCAAAAACCTGGTTTTTTTTTAGAAGTTTATAAACAAATAACAGTCTCCAGTTGTAATGAATAATTTGAAGTAATCTCACATCTATCCACTAATCCTAGGAGAAGCAGCAAAACACATTTTAAGAACAATTCTGTGTTTTTGAAGAAAGTGAGGACATAAGACGCATGTCTTGTTTTCTTGGAGTTTTCCCACAGGCACTCAGGATTCCCCTTGCACAACTCCATTCTTGGACTGTGTTCCAACATAAATTATAGAAGTCAAGAAAAGAGGTCTAACTTGCATTAGAAAGAAAAATAGGTGGTAAAAGAGGAACAATTAATTGACCCTTTCTGAAAAATAGGGGAATAGAGCTAATAATAGCTGTTTGTCAATGACAAAATGGCTGAATTAAACAACTTAAAAGGTAGGAAAAGTGACTTTAAAATTTCATATTTTTAGAGGTTTTAGTCCTTTAGTTACATAACTGGGTCAGGAGAGGGCATGAGTGGGAAGGAAGAGAGTGGTGGGATCCAGAAATAAAGGGAAAAGTGAGAGGAAGAAGGGGAGAGAAAGTTGCACGGCCTTGGTATTCCAATAACTTCCTCAAGGCCCTCCCTACTCCCCTAATGACCCATTTCTCCCATTAAGCCCCACCTCTTCATTAAGTCTCCACCCCCAATAGCACTGCCATTGGCAGGAAGCAGGGCATTAATGTCCAAACCATGGCAAAGCCTTTCAAAGAATATCACACATTCAGTTTTCTGTTTGAAGTTAGTTGCTTAGCAGCAACAGAAGTCTCTTCCTAACCCAAGGCAACTTGCCTCACTATTCTCTAGAAAACCCAGACTTTCTCCTCCCTGATTTGACAAACTGGAGTGTTGCTCACTCTCATTCACCTGAGTGGAGGCAACGGCATGGGAAGGCACGCACAGAGAACTCAACTCCTGCCCAGTGGGCCTTTCACGGGTAGCACTGTTCCTGTGTGCTTGGAGTGGGTGTGATTATATAACAGATATGCAGTGTTCAGATCATCTAGTAGGATGTGGCCAATGCCAGTTGACATCTGGACCACCTGTGTCACACAATGGATGGTATTTAACTCTGACAGGCTGCTGTCGTGGTGTTCATGAATCCTGTGGAATAAAGCTGAGGGAGCAGTTATCCCCTTGTGGATTTCTGTGAAAAAAATCCATTTAAATAGAATTGCCTTCATTTTAAATTGTTATTATTCTTTAGAAAAACTATTTAATATTAATAATTTAATCATTAAAAATGGAAGCTTGAGATGTACTAACACAGTCTACCATTTGAGAGGCATAATTGACAACATATCTGCAAGTAGTGAAATACTGACAGTTTGATTTACGAGATCATTTGAGAACTTGAGAATGCTATTACAAAAACTTAGTTATTCCCACAAAACTCTTCCCATTATGTCCATTAAAGAAAAATTACAACACATCACTTTGGCTTACACAGCCTTCCCATAAAGAGCAAGAACATGAAACTAAAAAAAAAAAAAAAAATAAGTGAACAGTCTTCATAGCTGCCTCAAGACTCTGTAAGTGAAATACTAAAGTCATTTTTTAAAAGCCGTTGCAATAAATGTCAATAAAACACAGACCGCATTACCTCATTCCCAAGGAAACATTAACCAGGCACTTACCTGAATATGTCAAATTAAAACAGTGACCGGATGGTTTTCACGGCTCATGGTTAAGGCTTGGAAGGATGCATGGAGGCAAGGACACTGGATTTCTACACGCCCTGTTATGGATTTTATGCAACAGTCCGTGATTCCTTGTATTTTTGAAGTGTGCAAGGGCAGGTGGCACCTGCTATTTTATAGGGTATTATACGGGCTTCTGGATTTTTCCTGAATAACATTTCCACATAGTATTATGTATGGCCTGCATATAACCTCACACTAGAAGTTTTCTTTCAGAGTTTTATCTCGTTTAATGATTTGGTTTCTGTACTGGAAGAAATAATTGCCAAAGTGGCTTCCTTAATTGGATTTTCTTGTTTTTTTTTCTTTTTTCATAATTCATAGTTAACTTATTCAAGCAACCATCATATTTGATTTGTGTGTTATAACTCATCAATATATTTTGCTTTCTAACTAAGGAACTGTTGCTTCCTTAGACTATTTCCTTCTAATAAGCACACTCTTTTGATTTATTTTGATTCCCAATTTTCTACACATATTATAGAAAAAACCTGAAATAAGTGCTTATTAATACTACTAATAATTAATAGTAGACCAGCTGGCTACTGGAAACAACTGAGTCTCCCTATACCACATCAGCTTTTAAGTTGACTTATGAAAATTTGTAGCCCAGAGGGGAGACAGGGAGTCTATTTCAGCTTCAGAGATTAAAGAAATGTTTCTGAGGTTGCTGATTACTTTATTTTTTTTGTTTTATTTTTCCATTCAAAAATTTCCACTTCCTCCCCTCCTCCCATTCCCCTCCTGCTCCCCCACTCATCCTCCTCCCTCGCCCTCCATCCTTAAGAGAGGGAAGGGTACCCTGCCCTGTGGGAAGTCCAAGACCCTCCCGCCTCCATCCAGGCCTAGGAAGGTGTGCATCCAAATAGACTAGGATCCCAAAAAGCCAGTACATGAAGTAGAGACAAATCCTACTGCCATTATCATTGGCTTCTCAGTCAGCCACAATTGTCAGCCACATACAGTTTGATCCCATGCTCGTTCAGTCCCAGTCCAGCTGGATTTGGTGAGCTCCCATTAGCTCAGGCACACTGTCTCAGTGGGTGGACCAACCCCTCGTGGTCCTGACTTCGTTGCTCATCTTCTCCCTCCTTCTGCTCTTTAACTGGACCTTGGGAGCTCAGTCCATTGCTCTGATGTGGGTCTCTGTCTCTGTCTCCATCCATTGCTGGATGAAGATTCTATGGAGATATTCAAGATAATCATCAGTGTGACTATGGGGCAAGGCCAGTTCAGGCACCCTCTCCTCTGCTGCTCAAGGACCTAGCTGGGGACATCCCCGTGGACACCTGGGTTCCCCTCTAGAGCCAAGTCTCTTGCCAACCCTAAAATGGCTCTGTTAATGTAGATATCTTCTTCCCTGCTCCAATATCCGCCCTTCCTCCATCTCCACCCTCCCACTCTCCCAAGCTCTCCCCAATCCTTCCCTTCTCCCTTTCTCTCCTCCTCTCCCCTTCCCCAAACCTACCCCACCCCTACCCCCACCACCATGCTCCCAACTTTTGCCTGGCGATCTTGTTTGTTTCCAATATCCAGGAGGATCTATATATGTTTTTCTTTGGGTTTACCTTGTTATTTGGCTTCTCTAGGCTTGTGAACTTCTCTAGGCTTGTGTCAGGAGAGTCTTGGTGGCTTGGTCTGATCTTTGCTGTGGCTAACTGTGTACTTGGGGTTTTTTTCTTGGTCTGCCCTCTCTTAGGTCCTCTCAGCACTGGAGTTGGCTCTCAGATCCCCTCCACTCTGAAATAGGCTGAGTTGGGGGATCCGCAGATGAAAAGGGCTGCTTGGCCTCTAGCTGGGAGGGGATATGTAGAGAAAGCCAGTAGCAAGGGAGAAGCTCCAGTTAATGGTTAGAAAGTTTAGGGGATTGGAGGGTGCCTGTACTTCGTTTCCGGGGCATCTGGCTGGCCGGGCGGGCACACACTTACACCTCCGGATGGATTTCCTAGTACGGGAGCAGGGCCACTTGCTGGCCAGGGACCCCACAAATGAAAGGGCAGGCTTGCTAGGTGCAGACTTGGTGGAACAAAGAAACCCCTTTTACAGTTGCACTCACCACTGTGTCCCCAGACCCTCAGCCCCAAAGCAGGCTCTGCTGATTACTTTAAATCAGTAACGGTAATGATAAGTATGTAAATGTTACAGGCCAGCTCTTAATTTTAGTTCCAACTCATAGTTCAAAGGATTTGGCGATCAATGAAAACCATTTGGGGTCTATTGTCAATAGGTGATAACCAAGGTTTTCCTAGTGAGGAAGTCTTTTCCTCTTGCTGTCATTTTAAAAGGAAGGGAGAGAGAGAGAAAAGAAAGCTGTGCCCTCTAATTTAATTCAAAACCTTGGAAGACACTTTCTGACCACTTTCAAAATTCTGGTTCTGGAAATAAAAAGGAAAGTATTGATAATTTTATACTGCAGTAATTACAGATGCAGCATTGAAATCTGTCTCTTAGATGTGACAAACATTGCCTACTGTTTTCACAATGGCATAATAGTTTTGCAACACACACAATCAAAATGTCATCATTGCATATTACCCAGCCACTGATCACACCGTTCTTTGCCAGTGAATCTTTTTTTAGTTCATGTGTTTCCGAAGTACTTACTCTGTAAATGAAAGATTGGGGCTTAGCTGACCTAGATTGAGCTGTGGGAATCTGAAATTCAAGGACCAATCATCTTGGTTATATCTCAGTTAAATTCTTTCTTCAAATCTGGATGACTTGTAGATTCTTCTTTTTACTTCTTCTTTTTCTCCTTCTTCTTCTTCCTCCTCCTCCTTCTTCTTTTTCTTCCCCTTTTCTTCTTCTGACAAAGGAAATATTTCAGGCTTGTTTAAGAAGAAACCCACCCTAAACCAAAACAAAAAGAAAATCTGTTGAAATAAGCAAGCCTGCTCATGTGATTCTTTTTTGAATAAGGTAGTCTCTGTTTTACAATCTAGTGTGAGAAACTGGGAATTCTCTGCCTCCTTTGAGACCTCACTGGAGATTGACAGGGGACTCCCAGGCTGATGTATAGTTTTATTTGGAAATAAACCTGTGTTCCAAAAACAACCCTTATACAGCAAGTGATGTTTAATCCCATTTAACCTCTTATTCCTAAACTCTGGGATGAATATAAAATTCTTTTATCTGTTACTTATGAAGAATCAAACAGAGAGATCCAACATTGACATAGAGACACATTGTACTTCTCTCTAAATCCAAAACGTTAGGAAAAGCAAATATGAAACCTTTGACATGTGCCCTGTAGGTATGGAATTTTGAAAATACAATCTTACATAGGGGAGTTACTTCAGAAAAGATTCAATGTTTCAAATTCTCTTCTTATTTCAGAAAAAAATATTAAAAATTCTGTAGAACCTTAAAGACTTAGTCACCCTTAGATATGTAAAATAACATTGAATTAGAAAATGCTTTTGACCTAAAAGAAAATCAATATTGCATAGCTGTGTGGTTGCAGATTTAAAAATACAACTAATGTAATTTCTTCAATTTAATTCTTTCCTAGATGTTTGTTGGGGTTTAATCTCCAATGTGAAGTGTTAAATGTGTTGCAACTTAATTACACTGTGGTGTGTAGTGGGATAAGTTTAGAATTAGGTAGGGCCCCCAGTAAGGACACTCCATGGTGGGTCATGGAAGCATCAGAGAAAGAAAGCACAGAAATTATATGTGTGTTCTCTGTTGCTCATCTAACCAACCAGCAGAAAGTGGTTTCACTTGGAAAATTATTATATGTTGGTAAGACTTTCAAAAAATATTAAATATTAAATAATTACACTTGTTTTAAATTTATACTTTTTAGACATTCAACGGTTTACAGTTCTGGTGGGATGGAATAATGGACTCAGAATTGCGCTCAAATATTAAACAGCTAGAAAAAGAGAAAAAAAATGCCAAGCGTTCATTTTCAGATATTGGGCAAAAAGAGGTTATAGAACTTTGACTCCTGAAAGAAGGAAGCTACCTTGTAGGTCAAAGCAGCCAGAACTTGTTCCATCTCCTCTGACCTCAGAAGCTAAGCAGAGCAGGGCCTGGTTATCACGGGGAAGGGAGATGAACCGCAAAGTAGCCAGCACTATGACTCTCTCAGCGCTACAGTTCCCAGGGCTGCCGCTAGAAGGGTAACTCTGAATGACACTCAGAGACTTGCAGAGCGGTGGAGACAGATTTTCAGAGACTAAACCTTGCAGAATTTTGTAGCCAAAAATAAACAGCACAGACACAGAGCTCTGAAGCCCAGCAGGAGCTGGTTACCACTACACACGTGGAGAAAACACATGAGATCAAGAGAGGAGGAAGGATAGTCTTGTGAGCTCATGGAGTCAATGCCTGAAATACAGGACATTTGGCAGAATCCTCTCAAAATATATTAAATATTAAATAAAAGTCTTATTCCCTCTCTCCCTCTTTCCCTTTCTTCCTTTTTCCTTCCTTCCTTTCTTCTCTCCTTCTACTCTATTCTTTCCTTTCTTCTTTCTTTCTAAACCATAAAGAATAAAATTGAGTTTCGAAGTTATCTCCATACTCCCAAACTCCCAGCAAATAGACTCCTGGAGTCCAGCAAATATGCAATAGAAGTGCGTACAAGCTAGGAAATATGACCCACACGAGCTTCAGTAATTTATCAACAGAAACAGACTACAGAAGAACTGGATGAGAAAATTAGCCAATTGTGACACCAAGGGTTGTTATGAATACATTGCAGATGTTCAGTGAGGTTGTGGAAGAAGGAATATCATGAAAAGAGAAACAGCAAAATAAGAAACACTCAAGTGAATCCTTAGAGATGAAAAATGTATTTGAAATGAAAAGTAGGCTATATTTTATTACTAACATGAATAATACAAAAGTATAGTGTGATTAAAGGCACAGCCATGGAAATGATCTCAAATGGATGACAAGGTTAAAAAATTAATGTGAGTTATACACAATGGATGGTACCAAATGTGTTGAGAAAACCTTAAAGAAAGAGGAAGGCAAAAACAGACAGGAAAAAATTTCAAAATAGTTGGAAATTGTATTTATAGGTACACAAAGTTCAAGAAAAGAAATATGAAAATTATAGCAAGTTCAGTCATAAAAATCTACAAACAAGTAAAAAAATGGAGCAATGAAAACAAAGGCATTAGTTACACTCCATAGTGAGAAAGAAAGACAAATTTGTTATTATGATCCCACCAAAGGAGAAGAATTGGCTGCAACACGTTTCAGGAGCACACGGAAGAAAAAGCCATGCCAGGGCTGTGTGAGCAAGGAAGATGTTCCAGAATTAGGGGAGCAGACATAGAGCTCAGCCTTTGGTTATTTTATAAAACATCTTTGTTTATTCTCTCTGTGTATGTATGTGTGTTTGCATGGAGGAGCATTACTGTCACGTATGTAGGACGTCAGAGGTCAACTCAAGGACATCAGCTCATGCCTGTGACCTAGCAAAGTCTGATGACTGAACCTAGGTTGCCAGACCTTGGGCTAGAACCTCTATCCATTGAAGCATCTCCCTAGCCCACATCAGCAGGTCTTCACTGGGAGAATTTAGTGTGTTTGGTGTTAAATTTAGACCAAAGGCCATGGATGGAAATGTGTAACTACAAACCATGGGAAACAATAAATATGTCACTCTCCATAAATTTTAAATATAAACACAAAATATTTACTCTGCATGTTCTAGAATGTCTTCAAATATGGTTATACCAAAACAAAACTAACAATAATGACTTTCAATAATCATAGCGCATGTTTCAGTGAAGGTAGAGCAATGACTCAAAAGGGCAAGAGGAAACTGATGGAATCGTGTTGGTTGACGTTCCTTTCAGTGTGTGTGAAGTAGCAGAGTGTCATCTCCTGGTTAGCTGTGATAAGGGAAGTGTATATGACGTCATGCTCAGAACAGCCAAGGAAGAACAAGGCGTTCAGATGCTCAGCAAATACAGCTGGTGAAATGAAACTCCACATATGAAATGTAATTTAACCTGAAGCTAGTAAATAGAGAATGAAAAGTGAAAGGAGCAGAGAGGACAGTGGTGAAGAGAATTTAAAAACCACTAAATATTAATATTTTATTTTCTGTTTGCAATAGGCACATGATTTAGTTGGTTACCATTTGTGGGAATCATCTTTTCTGGAAGGTTGTCCTCAGAACTTAGCAAAAATTAGGGAGATGATTTAGCAGTTTCGATGAGCTGTTAGTATTTCTTATTTTTTCTTAAAAGACAATTTGCTAAATTTGATACAAAAAAAAAAATAACCCACAACCATTAAACAAAGCTCAGAGAATCCACTACTACAGAAAGGACAACTATAGAATAAACATAAAGATTGTATTTACATAAAAAACATGCAATAATTAACTTTCTTGTTGACTGTATTTTCTCTGCACTTGCATCTGCAATATCAATGCAAAAAGCCCCCATTGCATGCAGGAAGTAACAACTTGATTCTTCTTTTGTATTTCTTTTAGCTTCTGTGTAACACATTTATTTGGTCTTGATATTTGTATTTGGAAAACTCAATATATGCACAAATTTAAAATAATCTTTTTAAATAATTTCATTGAGTAATAATTTTACTTTGCAACTTCTACTTACAGGCTCGCTGCCACACCTCTTTGTGTCTTCTCTCTCCTGGTGTGGGAGTAGGCAGCTGAATTTGAATACACAGGTCTAAGCTTAAGCATTATATCATACCTACATTCAAAGAACTCAAGATTCCTTTACCCCTGGTTTCTTCTTTCTTAGTTTCTTGTTACCTTATCAAGTGTGTGAGTTCATCTTTTATGTCTAGATCATTCAATTCATCTACTTTCATTGGTATTATCACTCTTGAATGCCTTTTAGATTTACTAACATGTGTATGATGTATTACTTACATGCCACTTCCTTCTTCTGGGCTTATTTTTTTTCTTACCAAGTGGTTGTCTAGTGGAGTATAACATGAGATATGAAGGTTAAAGTAAAGTGGATGGTCATGTTGACACTTAGTATTTTAGGACTAAATGTCTGCATAATAATTTGAGGAAATAAATGTCTACCAGAGCAACAACTATAAAAACTAATACAAATAAGAGAAAAACACAAATATGAAAATCTTTATAAAACTTACACTCATTCTTGATTTCTCAGAAATTTTGTTTTTCAGATTTAGGATTTATCCTCCCACGTTTAATGTCTTCCATGAATCATCCCCAAATCTGAGTTACTACTGTGTTTTCTTTGAGAGTTGCCTGAGTGAAGCTCTGATTTTAGTAGCATGAGTTTTC
Organism: Ondatra zibethicus; assembly: GCA_004026605.1. Classification (NCBI taxonomy): domain Eukaryota; kingdom Metazoa; phylum Chordata; class Mammalia; order Rodentia; family Cricetidae; genus Ondatra; species Ondatra zibethicus. Next base: position 43,040 of record PVIU01005938.1, read on the forward strand.
CCTGTCATCTTCGTACAAACAACCGAATCCCAGCCATACTGAGTTTTCTACATAATTCTATGGTTTTGGATTTCCCCTTCTATTGTTATTTTTCCACATTATTTATATACGAAATCCATGTGAAATGGAGGAGAACGTTTCCTTGGTGTTGGCCCAGTCATTCAACAAGGGCAGCTATGGGTGGTTTTAGTACAGACTGGAGGGTGATCTTCTGTTCTAAGCTTTGTAAATGTCTGAGAAGTGGGTTCCTCTTATGTGAACCCACTGTGAGTTTTCTAAAGCGTATAGTGTTCGTGTTTTTCCTTACAATAGCAGAACTGACGCCTGCAGCTTTTAAACTGCTTTTCCTCCTGCGGACCCGTGTCTCTGGGCAGGATGAAGCTGGTGTGTCTCAGCTACCATGAGGGCAATCTTAGAGAATAGAACAACCTCTCCAGAACAGAAGCATTGGGGTTTCTTCATCAGTGGCCGTGTGGAATGGGACCAACTGAAGTCAGGTAGGTGGCAAAACCCCTGACTTTGTTTAATGGATTTTATCTGAAATATAAAGGTTTCAGGCGTTGGACAATAAATAACTCTCAAATTCTTCTGTGGAAGTACTACCATGATTTTGTTATAGATGTAGTGATTTCTGCTTTTTACTTCACTGTTCTTTTTCTCTTTTAATTGTTAAGTAATGATTTGGTCTTTTGTTTTCCCAATTTTTTATATAATTGAATTTAATGTTGGATTTCCATATATATCACACACAACACACACACACCCCACACTTTACATGAGTGTATGTGATTGAAGAATTAGATTAAATTCAGATTTGGATAAGAGTACTTCCACAATGCACACCTAAGTAAGATACAAGGACTAGAGAGAACCTCCTGGTTACTCACATTTTCAGAATCTTAGAACAACAAATGTTCTTGGGAGTTTATTAATTTTAAGAATTTTATCCATTTAAATTTAAATCCATTATATTGGTTTGTTCCACTGAAAAGTAAAATGATTTGCACTTTAATATCTGGAATTTTGAGGGAAATCCTAGCTCCTCAATTTTTAATACATTTGACATGGCAGTAGTGATGGGAATAGCGAACTTAAGTTCCCCTTCTCTACTTAGCCCTTTAAATCTGCGTCAGTTAGTGGGAAAGCAGGGCCATATGGGCCAGCGGCTATAGTCTCAGCCCTTTGCTGCCCACAGACTTTCCACCCAGGCTCAGTGTGACTGTGGTGTTGGAGAAATGGCTGTACTCTGTGGCATTTCATGTTCATGTTCATCACTTGTAACACAGATCAGTTCCACGTCAGTGTCAGAAGGCAATGCTTTGTAAACGTTCACATAAAGTTGGTGACAAGGGCTCCATGTTTGCTCCGCTGTGACGCTGTGACCCTCCTCCCCCACTTTCCTCCATCTTAGGAGGTATGATCCATTTGATAAAGTTCTGAGATAGTCTGATACAATATTTCAATACACTTATCGTCTTGTTCTTGGTAAGTTTGACTGATGGATACACTGCTAGGTTATTTCTTAGTCTATGAGTTGGGTTTTTTTTTTTGCCACGTTTAATATAAAAGGAATTGAGCTGGTCTGGGAAGAAGGGCACCGCTAAGATAGACAGTGTCTGTGGTGCTCTGCCTCCACAATTGCAGGGTAGTCACTCACCGGCCTGCACACAAGTAGAAATGCTTCGCCTAATTGAGATTCTTGTACAACTGGTCAGGGTTTGGGTATTCTGTCCCTTGAATAAGAGGGTATTTAGCTTTATTTGTGATCACGAAAATGCATCCTTTCATTCTCATTTGTAAACCACTTACCACTAATGTTACAAGAGCCTTAGCCATTATGGAATCAAGGATACACTAAGAGAATTCATCATTGCCAAAACAATACCACAGATCTATCATCTATTTAAATGAGGGCTCTAAACCTTTTTATTTACTTTTCAGAGACAATAACTCAGAACCAAATGTAGCCTTGAAGTACATTGTAACAAAAGCCTTTTGATATAGATGATGCAGTTGAGTTTATGACACACAGAAAGGCCTTAAATGCGATCAATTTTGCTACTGATTCCATAAGAAGTTGTGGCAGGGCATTAAAACACCAATTAAAATTTAGTATAAGCTAACCTGTATGGTCTAGTGGTTGATTTAACACTATCTTAAATTGTGTAATTTTTTAAGTTACATTTTTTTGTTTTATATGAAGGGCCTGTTTACATTGAATCTTGGGTTGTTTCTATACCAACAACATTTGTATTTTAGAACTGTTGCATTTTCTATCTAGACTAATTTATAAGCCTACAAAATATAGTATAGAGAATGTAAAATTTAGAAATCAAAAATATAAGTGTAGATTTAAAGTGTTAATTTCCCAATTCACCAACAACTTATTCACAACAGGTAATTGTCTTCACATAGATCACAAACTAAGATATCAGAACAAGCTGCTGACCCTAAGACAACATTGATGATCAAAGACCCATCATTCCTCCACATTTTCATCCCTTATCTCTGTAAGGGCACCACTGTGGACTCCTCAATTAATAGGTAAGTACAGAAGCGAGAACTTATCAGCCCTATTCAGTTTCTTTAAATCAAAACCCAGGCACCTTTGTCTGGGAGTGTCATTCAGTTGACTACAGGCCATGGGTACAAGCCTCTGAACTGTAAAATAAAATAACAAGAAAGGCAAAAAGACCTCAGGCATCTTTGAAAATGAAACATTATTGTTATGAGTAATTAGACTGAGACAATGGACATAAAACAATACCTTCTGTTATGTAAATCTGAATATAAGTTCAGCCTTTCAAAACTTTGTGCCCTGTTATTCCCTCAGTACACTGCTTTAAAGGGGCGTTCTAATGAACACAAAGTCCCCAGGGCAGCATTAAGGCATATGTTGGCTTAAGGACCCCAAAGGTAGGATTGAAGAAACAAACTCCTTAGGTTTAGAGCTTAGGTATTGGTGTAGGAGGGTCTTCTATTTGTGTATTGCCCTCATTGGTTAAATAAAGAAAACTGCCATGGCCTTTAGATAGGGCAGCCCTTAGGTGGGCAGAGTAGATAGAACGGAACGCTGTGAGAGAGAAGGCAGTGTGGCAGACGCAGAGGCCATGCTTCTCCAGCACAAGATGGACACTGGTTAGACTCATGCCGGTAAGCTACTTCCTGCTGATTGGGGCACCTATAATCTTATATGGACTAAAGAAAATTTAGAATTATGGTCAAGTCATGACTAGAAAATTCTGTGAGGCTTGATCATCTCATCGAAACTTGTCTTGAAACATCTCTTGAAACTGTTCTGGATGTAGAATTCAGAGGAAACTCCAACAGAGGTCCTCTGAAATGTTGGATCATCTGGGCCATCCACTCCTATTGGAGATCTTTCAGGGGGTCTTCCTTGATCAAATCTAATTTTTCTTAGCCCAGAATGAATCCACAGCCTTTCATTTCCTGTCGAAACAAAAGCAAAACCTCTTCTTCAAAGTAACATACGTTTTGACTTAAATTTTGAAGTCAAGGCATTTTCAAAATATATATGTTGGATTAATCCAGCAGAATTTATAATCAAATGTCTTTTAGCAGCTGTTGCTCCTTCCTTAGCAGTCAAACAATTCAAAGACAACACAATAATATACAGCATCCAGACTCTCTGTGTATTTTCCATCTTTATGTGACTTTATTTGAAACTCTATTTTTTTATTTTTAATTTTTGGCTTTTTGAGACAGGCTTGTATCTTTGGCTGTCCTGGAACTCACTCTGTAGACCAGACTGTCCTTGAACTCACAGAGATCTGCCTGCCTCTGCCTCCCAAGGGCTGGGATTAAAGGTGTGTGCCACCACACCGAACTACTCTCGTTCTTTTTTATTTTAAGGACTTTGTCCTTTTTCTTTTCTCTCCAAAGCCTACATATATTTTTTAATCATGCTGTAAACTGTTTAGAGGTTTCTTTTGTCTGAATCTATCCTACAGACTTTGTAGAAAACCTCTGAAGTTTTATACTAAGTACTTTCAGCCAAACTCCTCTTTTTCTCTGTGTTCTGCTGCCTTTCAAGTATCAGAACTTTGGGGATAAACTCATAGTCAGGGCAGTGATCCACAGTTCTCTGCATGTCTGGGAACTGGGAACCAATTCCAGCAGAATAAGGGGCCACACACGTTTAGTCTGCACTTATAGTACATGAGACCATTCCCAAAGTGGGCCAGTATCTTAAAGGTTATTGGCTGAAGGAGTTCCCATAATACCTCCCCCTTTTGTCTAAATAAGAGTGTTCTAATTCTAATACAAAACTATATACAAAAAGAACAAATATCAGGATTGTCCACCAAAAAGAAGAGGCAAAAACATACATAAAAATTAGAATTACAACCACCATGAACAACGTCAAACAAGAAACATATGCTAAATGTTTCAATAGTTATCCTAACCTAAGGAGTGTAAATCTTATATTAAAAATGTCTTGGCTACATCATTAGAGAAAAGTAACTATGACTATCTGGTCTTCAACCCCATTAAAGACCTGAGAAAAGAAATAATATAAAGGAGTTCTCACAACAGTGCATCTGGACGGAATTTGCTTGCAAATGCGGTGCATACTGTCACAATTACTGTGTGTTCATGTGTGCAATGCCTTGCTGTGTGTGGAAAACCCTGGTTCCTTGAAGTTATCCCCCACCTCTGGCTCTTACAATCTTTCCACACCCTCTTTCACTAATGTCCCTGAGGATGTTGCCTGGAAAGCAGATTTTCACCTGCTGAGTACATATTCTCCTTCCAAAACATGTCATTCATAAAATATATAACATTATGAAATATGTTTGAATAACAAAAAGAAACTATAAAGAATCATAGCATTTTAAATTGGTCATAATCTCACTTTTCTGTTTTGTCATAGTGTGGTGGTATGAAGGACCCCATAGGCTTATATATGTGAAGTTTGGTCATTAGGGAGAGGTGCTACTTAACAGGGACTAGGAGGTTTGGCCTTGTTGGAGGAAGTGTGTCCCTAGGGGTGGGATTTGGAGCTTCAAATGCTCAAGGCAGACCCAAGGTCTAGCTCTTTCTGTTGCTTGCAAATCTGGATGTAGAACTTTCAGCTCCTCCTCCAGTCCCATGTCTGCCTGTGCGCCGCCATCCTTCCTGCCATGAGGATAATGGACTGAACCTCTGAACTGTAAGTCAGCCCAATTAAATGTTTTCCTTTATCAGAGTATCCATGGTCATGGTGTCTCTTCATGGAACACTTACTATCTGTCCAATTTTGTTTTTTTTTTTTTGCTTTTCAGGCAAAAGAAAAAGATACATGCTGACCTAAAACTTGAAACTCAATCATTCTTTCTGCTTTTTGTCTTAACTAGTAAGACTTCCATGTTGTAAAGAAAAATTGGATCTTTTTTTTTTGTTTCTCAGAGATTATTTTATTAGTTGCAGGTTGTATGGTGTCCATTGTTTCAAAAAATATTTACACATCTTTACTATGAAGCACTTAAGTGGTAAATTAGGACACTTAATTTGACTTCTATATTAAATAATTTTGCAATCATAAAATGAATAAAATCCTCATTGCATTTTAAATGAAATTATTTAGTGACTCCAAGTAAAGTGTTTAATAAAGGCATTAAAATATCAGTTAAAATCCTTTGTTGCTTTGAGGAATGACCCTTCTATCCTTAGCCTTTTTATATATCTAAGAAAATTATCATAGATATTTGAGTTTATTTATGAGATGTGTAACATTTATTGATTTAAACATGTAGTGCCATATCTGCATCCTTGGAATGAAACCAACTTAGTCATGATAAAGGATCTTTTTGATATAAACTTGCATTCCGTTTGCAGGTGTTTTATTGAGAACTTGGGCATCTATGTTCACCACTGATATAAATTTGTGATTTTTTAAATTTTATAGCTGTTTGTTATGATGTCTCTCTTTTTGTTTCTAATTTCATTAATTTGTGTCTTTTCTCTTTATTTTTGTTAATTTTGCTAACACTTTGTCAACCTTATCTTTTCCAACTCTTCATTTTATTGATTCTTTGTTATTGCTGTTTTCATCTCTAATTCTATTAATTACACCCTGACTTTAGTTGTCTCCTCTTATCTACTGTTTGGGGGTTTTGTTTGCTCTTTTTCCCCTAAGGTCTTCAGGAAAATTTTAGGTCTCTCTCTTTTGATGCAGATACTTAGCACTGTGAACTTTCTCATAAGCCTTCCTCTGTTAAATCTCATAGATTTGATAGGATGCGTTTTCATTTTCATTCAACTCTGACCTTTTAAAAACTTTGCTTCTTGATTTTTATCATTGACACAATTATTCAATACTGTGTTATTTAGTCTCCATGATTTTATGTACTTTCTATAGTATTTTATTGCTGTGAATTCTGATTTTACCCCATTGTAGTTTGGTAGAATGCAAGATGTTATTTCAGTTTTCTTATATTTGTTGAGACTCATTTTGTGTCTTAAGATATAATTAATCTTGGAGGAGTTTTCATGGATACTGGAAAGAACACATAGTCTTCAGTGTTTGGTTAAAATGTTCTACGGATGTCTATTAGGTGCATTTGACTTATGGTGGCATTTAAAAATGTTCTTCTGTTTCATTTTTTATTTCAGACAACTTGTCAAATTGTTGTTACTGCAATTAAAACTTATTTTCTGAGCCAGGTGCACACCTTTAATCCCAGCACTCAGGAGGCAGAGGCAGGTGGATCTCTGTGAGTTCGAGGCCAGCCTGGTTTACAGCAGGAGTTCAAGGACAGGCTCCAAAGCTACAGAGAAACCCTGTCTCAAAAAACAAAACAAAAAATTATTTTCTAAGATATCAACCTAGAATTACGGTTATATAATATAAAACTCTGTTAGAAAGTTTTTAAAAATGAATTTTGTCTTCTAAATTTAAGGAGGCATTAATAACATTAAATTCTGTTAAATCAATGTAAAGAAGCATCTCATAAAAGCTGAGAATTCTTTTTGACTTAAATCGAGGGGGCAATTTACTTCTGTGAAATACAATATTTTAAGGTGTTATGTTATTTTTCCAAAAAGGGCAGGTGACAGGAGGCAGAGCCCTTCCTCTGCAGGGTCATTTTGGACATAAACTGCATTTTATTTATCTCTGTGTCTCAGAGATTATGGCCCTTGCTCAGCAAATTCTTGGTGACTAGAGCTGTTTCAACTCAGTGTGGCCAACACAAGAAACAGTTGTGGCTTTCTCACTATGGAAGCTGCCTTTTTGTGAAAGCAGCTCGTCTATACGTTTCCCCAGTAGAAGTATCTGTCTACACGTTCCTACCTGCAGTAGTCTGTGTGCTTTATCTTCTTATAGTTTTTTCAAATGACTAATTAAAGAGACTAGAGAAACAACCCAGCTACGAAAACAGACAGGTAGGATGAAAAGGGTCAAAGGAGAAAAAAATGTGCAGCCCCCGACTAGACCCAGGACCAGGGCCTGAAATTCCACCAATCCCTGCATTTTCCCCGAAGCCGCAAAAGTCCACCAATCCCAAGACATCCTGGAAAAGCTCTGCCTCCCCCAAGAACCCCTGTATTAGCTCTGTACTCCGCTCAGTTTGCTGTTCCTCTCATCCTGGAGGCAGCCCCCTCCTGGGCTTTGCCTTCCCAATAAATCTCTTGAGTGAGCTTTGTTGTGCAGTGTGATATGTTCACTGGAGCAGAGCCCTACAGTGACAATTGTCACTGGAGGCTGAGCTGAAGCCGACCATACCCTTGACCGGGGGACCCTCCCCTGCCAGAACAGAGCTGTGACAGTCACTCAGTTAACCCTGGGTTAGTAGATGTCTATAGGTCTGGGTAATAGGGGAGGGAAGGGAAATTTATCTGGAAAGAAGCAATTACTAAACATAACAAAGCCAGGAAAAAAATAAAGACTCAGAAAGAAAACCACAGAATTCATTATCTTTCATTGTTTTATTACCTTTAATGGTGTTTGTGTGTATCTGTCTGACTGTGGGTATATGTACTTGAGTGTTGTGTCCCCTCAGCAGCCAGAGCCACCAGGTTACCTGGCACAGGATTTATAGTTTAATAAGTGCTCTTAAGTAGTGACCAGATAGCCCCAGAGCTCGTTGTCTCTGTACAAACGGATTTATTAAGATTGTGAGCATATAGAGTCTAAACATCTAAAGAGGATCACATTGATTGCTCTTAAGTAAACAACTGCACAAGTGATGAGTATAAGGCCCACCAGGTGAGTTGTAGATCCACCTCTCTGGGAGTCTATGAGTCTATCAGCAATGGTGAGTGCACCAGTGCCTTTCCTGCTGCTGTTACAGGACACCGGAAGGAAGGGTCTAACGGGAAAGAGGTTTCTTCAATCTCACAGTTTTTCTGTGGTGGGAGGAACTCACAGACTGGCTTATTCAAATGTTGGCGGAGCAGACAGTGACCAACTGTAACAGTCAAAGTCCATTCCCCAGGTTTATATCTGTCATTTAGCTCTGTGTCTTAAAGGTTTTACAACCTCCCAAAGCATTATAAAGATCTGGGGACCAAGTGACCAAACATAGAACTTTGTGGTAGACATTTTACATTCAACCCACCCTATATTGATGGAGCAAAAACCTTGGGTAAAACTAAAGAAAATGTGAGGTCATACATTGTGAGAAAAATGGTTTCAATAAAAAGGGAGAGAAAACACCTAGGAAGAGAAGGGCTAGAGAAAAGATCAAAGGAAGTTATCCGAACTCAGTCTGGCAGTAAATGGACAGAGGTTTCCCTTCTGATAATTCATGAGTATGGTGAGGAACTCAAGGAGTCGGACTACATCAGCTGGTACAGTCTTCAGAAGACAGATGAGAGGCGACGCCCTGGAAATGGCCAAGTAGCAGTGAAGACTCCGGTTGCTTTGTGTTTACATTCCCCTTGGCTAGGACGGCCTCTGTGGGTGCGTGGCTTGAGCAGAAAGTCATCACTCAGACCTGCTTTGTTTCTGCTGGGTGTGCTGTTAAATGAACATACTTTCCTTACAGCTCTCACCACTGGGCCTAATCAATGATGAAAAGCACAATGACATGCTGGCCCTGATGGGGCAAAACGCATTTGGCGTGGCCGGGAAGGGACGGGGTGCATCTGTGTTTCATTGCACATCCTGTTAGGGGAACTGACATACATTCTAAAAGAGGGTTCTCTTTACCACAGCTCAGCACAAATAGCCGCAGTCACCATAGCCAGCGCTGTCAGTCTCTGCTGCACAATGAGAACATAGCTAGGATGTGAGTTCTTGAGCTCAGTACTTCTACCTCATTTAAACGCACTTAGAGAATACGGCACACAGAGAGATGCCTCTATGCGTGAGAACCCCAAATGCATGCTGTGTGACTTAAACGGCATATTTTTAAGAGAATCACACTGGTGGACATGACAGCAGTGACACACATATATTTGATTTGTGACACTTTTCAAGATGATAAAAGAAAATTTTCATGTGGACTCTCAGGGAAATCTATTGGTAGCCACCTACAAGGGCTCACAGCTGGGAGACTGGAGTGGGGTCAAGGGCACTCAGCTCTGCTTAGCAGCAACAAGGCTCCAGCAATTAGACTTTGAAACCATGCTGAGGCCTTGTGGCTTTCAAAGCCAAACTGTGACTTGTGCAGGGCTTAACAAAACAGAAACCCCAAGATGTAGGCGATACGCGATCTGGAAATGCTCCACCTGCCTGCAAGATTCACCAGCCGTTTACTTTCTTTGATTTTGTCCCACGCTGTTTCCACTCACAATACATATTTTGCACCAAAATAATTTAGTGGCTTAGTGGGAATAGAGTCATAAATGAAGAGAAGATGGAGAAAGCCTGGCTTGTGGAGCGGCCCATGATTAATAATTGTGTAGCATGTGACTTGGCAGCTCTCAGATACACAAGTGCAGGCCCGCACCCTTGTAAATTCTAGTTGGCTTTCCCATGCATTATTATGTGGATTCCTTATAACCACTTCCCTTTCTGATTTTCCAGAAACAGGGTATAAAGTTTCCCTAAACGCCAATAAAATGTGAAATCTTATCCTTCTCTTTAAGCTGGCTTTTGTGCAGCCATCTTCTAAAACAAGAACAGCAAGCATCTCAGACGCTGGCATTTTTCTATCATAAATTCAATAGTTACCATTCTCTGTAATATCACAGTTTTTATTTCACTAAGTTTGCTCAAATTGTAGGAAGGAGCACTGAATGGAATTTTTATATTTTCTTTTTGCCTTTGACAACAAAAACAATTTCTATGCCACCGTGAAGAACAGTTTGCACCCATGTACTGCTGCAGCTTGTAGCTTATGGGCCATTTTTCCCACGTCCTCCTCTCTAGGTGGATCAGCCAAGGCAGCACAGAAACATCACATCCTTTAAGACACAAGCTTGGTTTTCTGACATCTACCTAGAGTGATATAAAAACGTGGAGGTTCAAGTGTTGGTTTTATTTGCACAACCAGAAACTACTCGTCAACCTGAAGTGGATTCCAACATCATCGCTAGCTGTGACACACTAAACCAGAAGAATGTTGTTACCAAGATTTACCTCGCTGAAGAATTTAAGGGGAGGTTTCCATTTTGAGGTGGACGACCTGCAGGATATAAACACCCTTCACCATCCGTAATGTCTTTTGTTGTTGTTATTGTTTTATAATTTTTTTTCACATGGAAATTTGGGAAGGAAAAGGCTAGATTTATATACTTAACATTACATCATTTGTATTCAATCATCTTGTGCTTTGAGGGCCTTTTAAATTTTGAGACTAGAGACTAGAATGAAATGATAAATGCTGCAATATGTTCCGAAACCTCAGAATCCACATTCCCCAGGCCAGAGTTCATGGTGTGTTTACTCCAGACCTGCAGGAATGAGACCTGCATGACTGAACGCTACCTCAGAATAACGTTGGAGAAACAATTTGCAAAAGTAGCTTGGTAAGTTTGGCATGAACAGAAGACAGCATAATTAAAGTTTAATTCTTTTCATCTTTAACATAGCATAGTAAGGCAGGTAACATGTTTGAGTTTCTGATATGCTCCTCACATTTGAATTTCTTGACACATGACTTCTGGCTCACTAGGCTTTGACATTTCACTGCTTCCAGGCTTCAGCTTGAGACTGATGTGTTCATAGAGATTTGGCGTTCATGACTGCGAAGAGAGAAAGGACTTCACATTCGTATAGACATGCTCTGGAGAACACATATGTGGCCTTGAGCCCCAAGTTAGACAGGTCACTTCTGTCAATGTTAGGAAACAGAGTTTGCATGTGTTATAGAAAGTAAGAAAAATCTCCTCTTCCTGGCCTCAGTGAAACTTGAGGAAGAACGAGAATGCGAGACCAGAAGGGAGTCAGATCCCCAGTTTCTGTGTTGACTAGGGACTGTGCTGTAAGTCTGAAGTGGGACACCGAGAAGATGGGACGTCACTCAGTTCTTCACTTAAAAGAAACTGCAGGGGAGGGGATGCCAACATGAGGCAGCCTGGTCTTGTTAGAGGGCAGAGAGCCACAGTTTGCTCTGTTTCTGACATATCTGAATCTTCCTCAGCCTGCCTGGGTTTGGTGGCTGAGAGCTGAGTCAGCAGAACTGCAGGGTGGGGGGGCATGCAGCATGGAGAAGCGGGAACATGCAGATCCGGTGGCAGATGCAGCTGGACCTACTGAAGCGGCGTGGGCCGGATGTCCCAATCATCAGGGCAAGGCTCAGATTGATGGTGGGCTGGAGTGTGGGAATAGATCAGAAAAGGAAGCCAGCAGGTGGGACAAATGGGCAGGACCTGTGTCCATGGGATTTAGAGAGGAGGCCGCAGTGGGGACAGCAAATGAGGCAACTGCTGCCTGAGCGGTCTGTCACACTTACACACCACAGTGGACTTTACGTTGGACAAATCTAGTGCTTTGTTTTGTTCCTATTAAGCAGTAAATAAAGGATTTTTTGAAAAATCGATTTAAAAGAAATGGATGAAGGAGCTACATTTTGAGGACTTCTGTCCCTCTTACACTGGGTAAAGCTGGAGTAAAGTTGGGTACGTTGACAAAATTGCTGGTTCTCTAATGAGCAGTGGTACTACTCCTGAATACCTGTGTGTCATGTGATATCATGTTATATTTTTTGATATTTATTTACAAAACAACAGTGTTTTCTTTAATCTGAAAATTCAAATCTTTCCATAGTTTCTCTTCCTAAACATTAAAATTTACATATGAACTCATAGTGTGGGTCCTGCCAAGTGTATAAATATGTTTTCATTTGACCCATATACTACTATTAAAACTAAAAGTCATCCGGCCTCCATGTGAGGACTTTCGCCTTCTCTTATTGTATCTTGTTTCATCCTCTGTGACTGTCATCTCTTGGAGGTCTGCTCTTTTCTGAAGGGAAAACAAAGGCAGGGGATTGGATCTTGGGGAGAGGGAAGTTGTGGAGGAGCCGAGAGGAGCGGAGGGCGTGGAAAATGTGGTTGGGATGTATTGTATGAGAGAAGAATCTATTTTCAATTAAAAAAAATTAAAATAGGTATATTCAGTGGGAGAAGCACAGACACATGCATGAGTTGCCCAACGCATCTGTTTTAAGAGTACAAAATTAAACTAGCTTCTTGTTGTGGAAGAATTACTTTATTGCAAGGGTGATACTAACAACCCATTAACAACTAAGACAAAATTTAAAAACATAAACAACTTCTATCAATTTGTATTTCCATAACGTGTATTGCATATTTACTAGAAATTAAACATATGTCATATTTTGTTCTATTCATAGTCAATTGCCCTTCAAATTCTTCATATAATTGAAAAGCATAAAATGTATAGTTGTCTCATCGCTTCACCTAAAAGCATTCATATTTTTGTTGGCTTATTATAATGTCAACCAAATAATTTGCTGATATAAAAATGCAATCTTATAGGAAACATAAGGGTTTATCTTTCCCATCACACCTTCAGGACTTGCCTCCCTGTGTGTAGACCGAATCAAGAGATTTAAAACGTATCTCCTGTTGGGCAAGTTAAGTGGTAAATAAAGCTTTAAGGCCACAGTTAATAGACAAGGCTTGAACAACATCTTATAAAACAGACATCGTCACACCGACTAACCTAAATACACAGCTGTGTATGTCATGCTCAGTTTGCGTTCTTTCACCTGCTCCACCTAACAGATCTGCTCCCCTGGCTTTCTGGCACTAAGTCACTATGAGTGTCTTGAGTGTTTGTATTCACATTAGGTATTTTCACTACAATTTGTTAAAATCCAATCAGAAATAAGTTCCCAAGGTATTTTGCGCAAAACATGAATTAATACTGCTGTCTGTTCCTTTTATTGTTTTATTTGGCGAAAATGAAATGGCATCCCCTAAAACATTATTGTAGGTGGCCTAAGGGCCAATCTATTATTTTAGATGCCCTAGTGATTAATTAATGTAGGTTGATTAACTAACCTTAAGGCTTGATAATGGCTGTCACTCAGGGAGAGTAAAAGTATCTTGGGTGTTTGAAAGCTTTGAGTTTTCTGTGGGTACAATGGCATACAGCACAGGACAACCATGGTCACACTGACAGACAGCACAGGAGAACCATGGTCACACTGACAGACAGCACAGGAGAACCATGGTCACACTGACAGACAGCACAGGACAACCATGGTCACACTGACAGACAGCACAGGAGAACCATGGTCACACTGACATACTGCACAGGAGAACCATGGTCACACAGACCTACTGCACAGGAGAACCATGGTTACACTGACCTACTGCACAGGAGAACCATGGTCACACTGACCTACTGCACAGAAGTCACTCATACTATCTTTTGGATAGGTTGTCATTCTCAGTTAAGAATAAGTAGATGGTTTGAGGACATGACTCAGTGGTAGAGCGCTTGCCAATCATATGCAAGACCTTGTTTCGGTCTCAAGAAATTCAAAACAATAACTAACAATGACAGCCCTCCCCACAGCAAGAGACTCTGCGAAGCAGACACTTCCCTATCACTTCCCATCCTCAGCTTGAATAAGCCACAGAATTACTCTCCTTCGCCCATGGCTTCTTCTGATCTGGAAATCCAAAATTCAACCCACTGCAGACCACATGGATAATGAACATGGACGAACAAATTAAGATTTCTTTTGTAAGTTTGGGATATGGCAGAAATAGGGTAAAATGTTAAAGTTTTAGGTGGTAAAAATCTGTCTGCAGGAATAGCTATTTTTTTACCAGCTAATTTATTTTTTGCTCCTTGATTTCCTATTTTCTTAGCAATTGTTCTCCATACTTGAAGGAGAGAGGAGTTCTTGCAATCTCTTGGTGATCATCAGAAAGAACTGAACTGTAAGAGCCTTTGTTTAAAGTCCAAATGCAGTGAAGTTTAGTTTGACTTAGCTTGACTTGGTACACTAGAGATGTTTGCATCATTTTATTTTCATCATAAAAGCTTTTATTCTTTAAAAAAAAGTGAAGACTGACAGGAAAAACAGTTTGCATTTGCATGTTTATCTGTTTTACTTTTTACCTGTGGGGAAAATGTTTTAAATTCATTCTAGACTTCCAATATTCTCTAAACATTTACTTGGGGAAAGAAAAATTCAAATCTGAGACATAATTTTTTAAATGCATAATTTGAACAAAACACTCAAACGCACAAACATCAGTATGCTAAAACAAAAAGTACAACTGACGACCTTTTCCTATCTAAACATTTATAAACTCTTTTGTCAGAACAGCCACCACAACAAAAACCACTGGAATTGGACTTAATTTGGGGCCACAACCCTGCACAAAGCAGGCTTGCTGATAATTACAAATTAGGCAAATTGTGGTTAGCTTAATGAAAAGGTTCAAAAGTATACCAGGCCGATGGCAAAGGACCTAAATGTAAAGACAGACCAGCTTTTCTTGATTGCAATGATTACATCATAGCCATTAGAATTTAAAGTCACTAACCCAAACACAGACAGCATATCTTCGCCTGATAGCTGCCGTCTCATGAAGAGTGGGGAAGGATCCTGTGTGTGGATTAAGTTTGAGGAAATAAAAACAGACATTCTTTTTGAACCTGTCTGGCAAAGAAAACACACACATTAGAATCAGGCAGTAAAGTTAACTTTCAAAGCTCAGGCTCTCTGATTGGAAGGGGTCTGTGCAGTGTTTTTGGCTCTTCTTTGTCTTCTCGGGAAGCCACTGTGAGGACTAGCTATGCAAAGTTCACTTGTGTGCAATCTCTAGCTGTGGAGGATATCTGAGACCCACTTTTAGAAGTTAAGCTAATTAGTATTTCAAGTTCTGTCAAAGCATGAGGTGTGATCATTGATTCTATATTTATTTTTTCATTATGAACAGTGCAGGGAAGTGTGAGTTCTGACTCTCTAAACGTCAATCTTCAAAAGGTCTTCGGGCTCCAACCCTGCTCTGTGTACAGATAATTCATGCTGAGAAGACAGACGCTTTGCTCTGGGGAGAGAGATGCATTGGGTTACAGTTAGAGCTACATACATGAAAGCAAACCCACTGGCCCCTGACCCCAAACCCCTACTTCATAGGACAACCTGTGGGAACACTGCACAAAGAGCAGAATTTACAAAGATCGGGGATCCAGGCAAAGAAAAACAAGCATGGACCAAAACTCCCCACGATGGAGTTTCTCGTGAATTACCTGTGACTCGAAAATCCAACTTGGTTTAAGAAAACTGTCTTTTCTTATTATTCCTTGGTAAGGGAATGAAGCTAAAGCAGCTCTCTAACGTAACAACTACGTTATATGGCTTAAGAAAAAGACAACAAACTGATAAGACAATGTGTGGTCTGAACTTTATCGAGACATCTTGTGCACAGAAAGACAAGAACACCCACGGCAGAGCTTCATCACTATCATCATCACAAAGCCTTATGGAGTGTCTGCACTCACTGAGCATCGTTGAACCTACTAGGTTTAAAGTACTTGAAGAAAGGAAATGAAATCTTAATGTAAACACATCTCAAGTAACATGAACTGATAGCTGGCCCTTAAACTGTACCTTAAAGAAGCCATTTAGTTGTTTATAGAAAGCCTATGTAGAAGCTGCATGTGATACTTGCCTGTTTTATCTCCCCGGCAAATCACTGGTATAATTTTCTACTTTACCAACACTGCAAAATGGCCAAAGTTTCCACCACAATTTCCCGTAAAGTTTTACTACCACAACCGACAGAACATGAATTAAAGTGGTCTTCACAGTCTTTTAGAGAGTTGGTACTGAAATAAAGACAAACTTGTAAAGTGTCACAATACCTGTTTTCCTAGCATCTGCCACAGACTTCATCAAGAGACCTTCCGAATAGCCTAGAAAACATGTATATACCATTTTTCATGAACTTGTAAATTACCTCACTGAGATGGATAGTCCTGGAAACTCTAGCCATTCCAGGTGGAAGCCAGAGAGCTGGCCACGCCACTAAGAATACCTAGATGCCCTGGGGATCAAATGTTCCCCTTTTTCCAAGGGATAGCACCCAGCCACTCTTGATTTAGTTGTTTTGGGAAAGAACAAGAGAGAAGCGTTTATTAAATCTGTCTAGATGATTGTAATATGCAACTTTCTGGGTACCTACAAATTCTGGTCACATTTATTTCACCTCCTAATTTCTACAGCTATGTCATGAAATATAATGAAAACAAAACAGAGGTCTACAGTATATTAAATTGGTCACATAGAACTTCTTCGAGACCGGCATCATCTCATGAAGTTGATATAGACATCAAGGAAACTGCCCTTGCAGTGAGACAGGTAAGGCTCTTGCTCTTGAGACATACCGCACATTAAAACTGGCAGCACTGAACAGTTATAGCCAGCGTTGGGTCCTAGTCCTAAGGAAGCTGGTGGGGTGATGAGCAGATGCATTGTGACTCCCTGAATACCAAGGAAGCAAATACTGGCAAGAAGCAAGTTCATTTCTGTTGAGCAAAGCCAACGAAAGCATGGGTAGACAACTCTAAGTACAGGCTGTGCTTCCCATTTAGGAGCAACGCACAATGCAAGCGGCCCTGAAAGGGAAGGCCGAGGCAGTAACATCAACCCCAGTGATAGCTTGCTGCTGATCTCAGTATCCCGTAGCTCTGATGAGAGCAATGCAATGTCATTATCCCAAGAACTGTCCCCAGCTGTCATCACAATTGTGACTTGGAAGGCTTGGGCTACATAATGGGACACTATTTCTCTTTTAAGAGGATTTTCTTTCTCCCTTCCTTCCTACGTCCCTTCCTCTCTCCTTCCCTTCCTCCCTCTGCTTCTCCCCTCCCTTCTCTTCCTTCTTCCCCTTCTCCCCTCTCTTCCTCCCTCCCTCCCCTTCTCTCCTCCCTTCTTCCCTTTCTCCTCTCCTTTCCTCCCTTCCCCCTTTCTTTCTCCAGAGAAAATTGGAAACTCAGAGACAGTAAGAGATATTCAGATCTTAAAAGATTTGCAAGAAAGACACCTGCTAATTATACAGGAAATTTTGAACTGTTTGTAATAAATCTTGGGCATTTCTTTCCTCCTTGTTTTATTGTTTTATATTTTAGTCCACTGGTTTTTGCAATCCAGAGAAGATAATTTGACAGTAAATGCAGGTTTCTATGCTTTTGTATGACTTGTGTCATGGGTTGAATGAGAAATGTCCCCTAAAGTCTCCAGTATTTTAACAAGTAATGCCCAGTTGGTGGCATTGATTGAAGAGGTTTGGGGCACACATGCAGCCTTGCTGGAGGAAGTATGTTGTTAGGGGCAAGCCTCATTAGGAGACCGCCTCACTCCCAGTTTCTCTTGGTTTTGTTTGTATCTGGGTTGAAGATGCCATCTCTCTGTCTCTTGCTCTTACTTCTCTGCCTGATTCTTACTGCCAGGCCCCCTATGTAAGGATGGACTCTTACTCCTCCGAAACCGTGAGCCAAACTAACCCGTTTCTTCCAAAGTTGCTTTCGGTCACGGGGATGGAAATGTGACTGAAGGTGTGGCTGCTTCTGCTTCTCTCTCCTACTGCTATGCGCTCACTTCCTTTTCCTTCCTATTACACGAGTTTGCTAGATCAGTCTGGCATGTCAATAGTCGTCAACACACTGTAAAATTTTTAAGTTTGCAATACCTTCAGTTTAACTAAGTATACTAAGGGGGTGCTAACCTTTAGACAGTCAATATTTTTAATAGTTATTTGAAGTGGGAAATTTTGATGATAGAATCTGAGGTTTGGTTACATTTAAAACACCAATTGAATTATTGACGTATCATTTTATTACAAATATAGAACTTAGAATCTACTCTTTAAACATGTTTGCCTATATATGAAACTGCTATTATGTGCATGAATCCAAAACCTAATCTGTAATTATTAAGAACTCATAATTTACCTAGTCCCAGGCATTTAAAAATTATCTAAAATTATAATGCTCAAATTTGAAGGAAAATTCATAATTTTTGAAAACTCACATATATTTATTTCAATGCTTGGTACACAGTTAGTATTAATTCTAATCAACAAGATCTTATGTCTCCTTTGTATTTAATGAGCACCATTGCCTAGGCAAGAGAAGGACTCTAAGATGGGTATTGATTTCAAGAAACTGTGTTGAATACCAAAGGTATTAGTTAGCTTTAAGTGAATACATGTTTAACATGAGGTAGTCACTCTGTGCCTAAGAAAGAGACAGCCAGAAGCGTGACTCTGAGAAGGGGCCAATCAAAATGCATCTAAGGCAAAGTGACAGACACTAGTCACATAGAGAACACAATAGTGGGAAGTGTCGAGGCAGCAGGAGAGACTTAGTCACACAGAGAACACGGCAGTGGGAACTGTCGAGGCAGCAGGAGAGACTTGCTCATTCAAAAAGATGGTGAAGCAAAGTAGCCAAGCATGGACTGGCTTTGCCACCAGTATTTTGGATTAGAACCACTTGGTAAAGGGATTGTAGAAATTTTCTAGCCTTTAAATTACAATTTTTAAAAATGTTTTATTAATAAGCTCTGAAGAGGTAGCAAATTGAGAGAATAAAAGAGATAGAGAGAAGGAGAGGAGGGGGAGAGGGAGAGATGTAGATTGTTAACACTTTTGTGGCATTATCTGCTATCTGCTATTTCCATGTTTTTGCAATAGTGTAATAAACACTATTTTGACAACAATGAGGAAGTCACTGCTAATCCTTCTGCTGCAGTAACCTCAGTTTTGACAGTGACAACTCAGTCTTGATTGTCATGAGTATATAAAAATATTATACATATTTTGCCAGGCAGTGGTAGCACACGCCTTTAATACCAGCACTCAGGAGACAGAGGTAGGTGGTTCATTGTGAGTTTAAGGTCAGCCTGGTCTACAAGAGCTAGTTCCAGCACAGGCTCAAAGCTACAGAGAAACCCTGTCTCAAAACATAAAAAACAAAACAAAGTAAAAATATTATACATATTTTATAACCTATTATGCCAGTATTCATAATAGCATTCAAAGAAATAGTGAGATCAAATTTTTATCATAATAGTGTATTTTAATAAAAATGTTGTCATTGAAAACCAGAAGAAAATAAATAGATCATGGAGTGCCTGAATCGCAAGGCCGTGAAGCATGGAAAGTGGAAGTTTCCTCCAGGAAACTTTTCTAGCGGCGGCACAATAAGGGAGTGGGCAAGAGGTGTGAACGAAGGGGAGCATCCTTTCAGGCACGGTGCTGCTCACCGGGCAGCAGGACACACGGATGCTTAAGGTGTGGCCTGGAGATGCGGGTTTAGCAACAGGAGGTCAGCGCAACAGCGATTATAGGCTCACTCAAAGCCGGAGCTAATTAGGATGCTTTCATATGTTACCCAGGCAACCTCAAACAAGTCATCAAAATGTCAGGGGTTGCAGTTTTATCTTGGGAAATTAAAAGCTGTCTTTCATAACTTTGGTGACTAGCATGTTGTAGGAAAAATTAAAATGTTAATTATTCTAAAGTAATTATTATATGGAAAAAACTCTGTCATGGGGCTCCCAGCACTGCTTCTCTGGAATTGAACACATCCTTTGGTGTGACAGTTGCAAACACCGTCTTGAGTGTCTAGAGATTTTCTATTTTTCAGTTAAGTTCAAAGTTCTAAGGTGGGCACTCTCTGTTGGTGCAACGTGAACGTGCCTTTAATTAGAGAGCTGAAATGCATTATTGCTGAAATGCATTATTGCTGAAATGCATTATTGCTGAAATGCATTATTGCCCACGCTTTGCATGCCCCAAATTTGTTTCCCTTCTACTTTACATAAACTGTGTATCAAAAGACATGGCTGGTGTGAAACATCCATTCCTGGAAAAGTTGTGTGAGAATGATGAGAAACAGTTATTTCTCTTTTTAAAACAACAGTATCTTTATCCCTGGAAATTTCACGCATGTATGCAGTGTATTTTGATCACATCCATATGCAACTTATACGGCTCTCTCCCCACAGATGCCCTAAACAAGCCTACCTCCCAACTTCACGCCATCTCTTTCCTTTTTAAAATAACCCAAGAAAGAGAAATCTCTGTGCTGCTGGGGTGTTCCTGCCAGAAGAGATGGGTGCTGAAAAGTAAAGACGCTGATTAATGAAGCCGAGATTGTACAGGTCTGGAAAGGAAAGATAATCCGTACTCCGGGTTGCCTCTGGAACCAAACCGCACAGAGAAGTATTTTGCTTTAGCCTGTGGATAAAAGAACTCCAGCCCCTGTGACGGCCCATCTGGTGTTTTTCATCAGCACCAAATTCATTAGTAATGATTGGTCCTTTTCTCCAAGACCCTCACTCAAAATAAGTAAATAAAAGGAACCTTTGGGCAGTAAAAGATCAAGGGACAGTATCTCTATTTTGATATGTTCGTTAGTCACCCCAATTGGATCAAACCTAAACACACAAGGATGAAAATAGAGCTGTGTAATGCAAAGACGAATTCTCTCCAAGTGTCTCCCATGCCATGTTTATTTACGGTAACAGAGGATTTAATTAGAATAACTCAAATACATTGACAATTTCTTACATGAATTTAGATTTAAAATAGCATGGCAATATCCTTTTTTCCTGCTTATTTCCTATTTATTTTATTTCTCCAGACATGATGAAAAATATTTATGGTCTATTTTATTGACATATATCTATTATAGAAACTTTCTACATTATTTCTATATGCATTATATTACAGATAAGTTTAGTGCAAAATCATCCTATAGGTGAACGCTGCACTGTTTGCTATTATAACGCTGATAAGATGCCTCTACGATTGAGTCACTGTCTTCATTTATGTCACCAGAATCAAGCAAGATCCTAGGATACAGTTTAAGGTGAGAAGAATAGAAAAGAGACTATAAAAATATCTAAATATCCCACCAGAATCAAGCAAGATCCTAGGATACAGTTTAAGGTGAGAAGAATAGAAAAGAGACTATAAAAATATCTAAATATCCCCCTCTCCTGGAAGTTTCCACACCACTTAACTTTCGATGGTCTTTCTTTGAGAAACCATTATCTAAAGGTCATTTTATAACAGAGTTCTATTTATAGACTAAATCCAGAATTTCCATGAAGTTGTAAACTTTATTTTAGTCTTCCTATTAAGTACATTGACACCTGAATACTAGTTACCAATGACAGGTAAACATGACCCTTTAGCGGGACAGAATTCTGTAATGTGGCATTGTGGTACTTTTCAGTTTTATAAATAGACATTAAGCATAGTGTGAAACTGTAGCTGTGTTGGCAATAACAGAAGTTGTTTTGTAAAATCTCTGTGTAGGGTGTCATTTATTTTTCCTGAATACATGCTCATTCATCCTCATGCAAATTTTAATTTTATTTAGGCTTAGTATTCATATATATTCATGATAAGTCAATACATGTATAGCATATGTATTCATCAAAGCAGGATAATAAGCATTTCTATTGCTTCAGATTTTAATAATTTTTAAGTTACTAAAAGCTTTTCCCCTTCATCTCTATTTTCTTTGGAATAATATCACAGGATATTCTAACTTGCAGTAGAACAGAATGGCAGACATCTGTCTTGGAACTCCTGCCTCTTTCCCATCATCCCAGTCTCCAGTGACCACTCTCCCTTCCCTCCCTCATTCTTTCTTTCCTTTCCTCCTTCCCTTCCTCCCTTCCTCCTTCCCTTCCTCCCTTCCTCCTTCCCTTCCTCCCTTCCTCCTTCCCTCCCTCCCTTTCTTTCTCCTCTTTCCATTCACCTTTCTTGCCCTTCTTCCTTTGGATTTGAATTGCTCATAAGGTATTTTTTTTATAATTTCCAAAGCACTTTTGACGATGAACGTGATTTCAATTTGTACTGCCTTCTCTTTCCTCAGGTGCAGCCTATGAAAGTAGAACCTGCCCTCCCTGCTTGGGTTTTAGTGATCAAACCCAATCCTCATGCTTCTAAAGCAGGCAATTTATGGACTCAGCCATCTCCCCCGCTCCTAGAAACAGTTTTATAACCATGTCACCTATTAGAAAAAAAAACAGCGTTAACATTCTAAATAACCAGTCCAAGGTTATATTCTTTGTGGTAGTTTTGTAATTAAAAGCTCACAGGTCCATGGCCTTGTAAAACAGACCACGCAGGAAAGAAAGTAATTTCATGTAGTGCGCAGTTCTTCTGTGGTGGCCAACAATTTGGTTAATTTGGCCGCTGAGAGTTTGCTTTTCTTCTATCGGAAATCACCTGGTGCCTTTCCTTCTCATATTCTTCTAGAAAGAAATCAGAGAAACATCACCTTTCACAATAACATAAAATATCTTGGAGTGACTCTAACAAAACAAGTGGAAGACCTGTATGACAAGAACTTTAAATTTTTGAAGAAACAAATTGAAGAAGACACCAGAAAAAGGAAAGATCTCCCATGCTCTTGGGTAGGTAGAATTAACATAGTAAAAATGACAATCTTACCAAAAGCAATCTACAGATTCAATGCAATGCCCATCAAAATCCCAGCAAAATTCTTCACAGACCTTGAAAAAAAATACTCAAGTTCATATGAAAAAGCAAACAATAACAACAAAACAATCCTGTACTATAAAGGAAATTCTGGGGCACCACAATCCCTGACTTCAAACTCTACTACAGAGCTACAATAATGAAAACAGCCTGGTATTGGCATAAAAAACAGATAGGAGAACCAATGGAACCTAATCAAAGACCCAGATATCAATCCACACACTCATGAACACCTGATTTTTGACAAAGAAGCAAAAAAATATAAAATAGGAAAAAGAAAGCATATTCAACAAATGGTGCTGGACTATCTGTATATCAACATGTAGAAGAATGAAAATAGATCCATATCTATCGTCATGTAAAAAACTCAAGTCCAATTGGATCAAGGACCTCAACATAAAACAACCAAATTGAACCTCATAGAAGAGAATGTGGGAAGTAAACTCGAGTGCCTTGGCACAGAAGACCACTTCCTAAATAGACCCCAATAGCAAAGTGACTGAGAGCAACAACTAATAACTGGGACCTCCTGAAACTGGGAAACTTCAGTAAAGCAAAGGACACGGTCAACAAGACAAAATGGCAGAGTACAGAATGGGAAAATATCTTCACCAACCCCATATTGGACAGAGGGCTGATCTCCAAAATATAAAAAGAAGTCAAGAAATTGGTCATCAAAAGAGTAAATAATCTAATAAAAAATGGGGTACAGACCTAAACAGAGAACTCTCAACAGATGAATCTAAAGTGGCTGAAAGACACTTAAGGAAATGCTCAACATCCTTAGCAATCAGAGAAATGCAAATCAAACAACTCTGAGATTTCATCTTATACCTGTAAGAATGGCCAAGATCAAAAACACTGATGACAACTTATGCTGGAGAGGTTGTGGGCTAAAGCGAACACTCCTTCATTACTGGTGGGAGTGCAAACTTGTACAACTGCTTTGGATATCAGTATGGCCATTTCTCAGAAAATTAGGAAACAACCTTCCTCAAGACCCAGCAATACCACTTTTGGGTATATGCCCAAAGGATATTTAATCATACCACAAGGTCATGTACTCTGCTATGTTCATAGCAGAATTATTTCCCATAGCCAGAACCTGGAAACAGTCTAAATGCCCCTCTACCAAAGAATGGATAAAGAAGATGTGGCACATTTAAACAAAGGAGTACTTACTACACAGTGAAAAAAAATAGCATCTTGAAATTTGTGGACAAATGGATGTATCTAGAAAACATCATATTGAGTGAGGTAACCCAGACTCAGAAAGACAAATATAATATGTACTCACTCATAAGTGGCTTTTAGACATAAAGCAGAGAAAAACCAGCCCACAATTCACAATCCCAGACATCTAGACAACAACGAGGACCCTAGGAGAGACTTACATGGATCAAATCTACATGGGAAGTAGAAAAAGACAAAATATCCTGAGTAAATTGGGAATGTGGGAATCATGGGAGAGGGTAGAATGGGAGGGGGAGGAAGGGAGGGGAACAGAGAAAAACATATAGCTCAATAAAAACAATAAGAAGGGTAGGGGAAGAAACCTAAAAAAAAAAAAAAACAACTGAGCTCTTCTCAGGACTGAGGATTGCTGAGTGCTGCTCTCTGTTGTCTGGGCCCTTTCAAGTGTGGATGCTCCAGGGAAGAGCACAGCGCAGAACCAGCCTCCAGCTAGCTGTATTGCACAGGTTGATAGTAGGTTAGGGGTTTCTCATGATAAGGACTGGCTGGGGATCTTCAGCTCTATCCTTAGCATGGCCTAGTCTCTCTTGATGTTAGCTGACTGGGGACTGAGAAACTGAGGTCATAAAGGACGACCATTCAAAGCCTAGGGTCAATGCAAAAACAAAACAAACAAAACACAGCTCTTACCTTCCCGGGAAGAAAAGATAGCTCGTTCTAGCACCAACCGTGAATGAGCACGAGTGACCGTGAGTGACCGCGAGTGACCATGGCTTGGTAAGAAAGTGCTACTTTATCCTCTTCTCAAATACAAAAGGGGTTTCATTAAGTGTTATAGTGGCAGCATAAAAAGTAACAAATCAAGTTAATTTTAAAATATATTGTTAGGTATACCAGAGAAGCGAGTTCCAGCCAGGCAGATTCACCTCCCGATGTTATCTCACATGAAGCCTACAAGCTTATCTTACACCAAGCCTTGATTAGTGAATAATAGGGTTGTCTTAATATATTTCAAATGGTTTTTAACCTGTTGATCTGGATGATAGGCCTGACAGGGAGGTGGACCAAGAATGGCTGTTTGATTGGGTGGGAGCACTAACTACAGACCGGAGAGATTGCAGTTAGAGTCCTGACGTACAATGATCCCAGTTCCCACATTCATTGACGTCTGCAGCAACCCATCAGCTTTTGCATACACAGCTATTGACTAGGAACTTTTATTTATGCTAGGATGATAACTCGCAGTAAGATATCATGGTGAGTACAGTGAATAGTTTTCCAAATAAGTCACATATTTAATAGTTGCCATGGCAAAAACAGCTTGCCAGGTACTGACAACAAGGCCAGCACTCGCTTTACCTTCTCAATGAACCTCCCCTGCGCTCAGTCCTGTCTGCATGGGAAGAAACACCCCGTACCTAAAGGACTGATAACCAGAGACTCATCTGAAGTCTGGGAAACTCTGAATTCTTCTTAGTCTATTTTCCTTTGGTTAAGTATTATCATAGGCAATTCGTCTTTGAAATAGGAAAGGGTTTTATGTCTTTATCTGCTAATGAAAGCCAGAATTCTCTGAACTGTTCTACCTCATGACCACTGGAATGGCTTCTGTCAAGCCATTCCTGTAAGCCCTCCTTTCATCAAATGCTTTAGAGCATGACTTCTTGAACTTTTCCACTCCTTGTCCTCTTCTGCCTAAGAAGCATTCATGCAGCCTCACACATGTAAGTATATAACAGGTATTCCAGCCAAGCATTTGCTGATAGGAACTCACAAAGCTGTTTTAAACTGCTTCCTTGGTAAACATATAACTTTAACATTTATTAATAGTGAAAGCAAATCTGCTACTGATGAGATGAACATGCGTGCCTAGTCTCATATAAAGAATTAAAAGTTGGTGGGATACTCTGATTTCTTGGTAAACATGTAATCTGGCCATTTATTAAAAGTGAAAGCAAGTTTATTATTGATGAGATGAACACGTGAGTTTAGTCTTATATAAAGAATTAAACATTGTCAGAATACTTAATACTAGATGGTGAGGCAGCTTCAGAGTTTTTAGAGTTGATTGACATTTTGATGTCATGATTGTCTCTACTAAAATTGCCACTTTACATAAATATGCAGCATACAACTGCACAATCATGTTTACAGCCACTTCAGAAATTGTTAGAAATTGCCTCCTAATCCTAAACCAAAAGTCATTTAATACTTTAAAAATTAACTCAAGCCAACTGCTTAAACAGTAATTTTTTTTTTAAAAAATAAAACTTTGAAATACAATGAATCCAAAGATATACTAATTCTTGTATACTGAAGAATGATAGGAAATATCACAGAGGGGATGTGGGATTCTCCTCTGTATGCTGTGAATACCATTGGTTAATAAACAAACTGTCTTGGGCCTGTGCAGGGAACAGAGGTAGGCAGGGAAAACTAAACTGAATGCTGGGAGAAAGAAGGAGGAGTTAGGGAGACAGACACTGGGAATTTTACCCAGTAAGCCACTGCCACATGGCGATAGACAGATTACTAGAAATGGGTTAAATTAATATGTAAGAATTAGCCAATAGAAGCTAGAACTAATGGGTCAAGCTGTGTTTTAAATAATATAGTTTCTGTGTGATTATTTCAGGTCTGAGCTGCTGGGTGGCCAGGAAAGAAACAAGTGGCCCTCCTTAGAACAAAATAGTCATTTATTTTTATAGTGGCCTCATTATGTTTCTATAAGATGAAGAACTCTTATATGTACAGCTAAATCCATAGTGTAGGATGGTTGTGAGTGTGAGCTGAACTCTTGTCTTTACAGTCTTTGCTTGTATTGTAGTGTTGTTGTGTAATGCACAGTACAACATATGTGCTTTATATCTTCATCACCAAGGCTGCAGTGAAGTCACGTGACACTGCATGGGCAAGCATGCACAGAAACACTTTGAATTAATTATACATAGTTTTTTGTTGGAGTGTTCAGAAGTAATTACTGCTGTTGAGCTTTTCCTCCCCATTTAGTTATATGACCCTTCATTTGGGTCATTGATCCATATTCTCAGAAGCTGTATTTTAGAAGTATGGCTTGCTGGTACCCATAGTCAACTGATAAGTTAACTTTGAAGGAGGCATGAGCCTGTCTTCTGAATAGAGTAGATAAGGAAGACCTTTCAATATTTTAAAGAATCTTGATTTCCATTGGGGGCAATATGGAGGTTTCCAATCACAGAGACTAAAAGCACCTGTGAATATAAGTGTTCTAGATGGAATTTCTGAATGTGGAATAATGATAATTGAATCAGAAGTTCCTCAATTTCTAGGAACTCTTTTTAGTCCAATACAATAAATGCTCACCTGTTGTAGGAGGCTGCTTGTTCCTTTCTCAGCTGCCCAGACTCCCAAAATAACCATGCAGAAACTGTATTAATTAAATTACTGCTTGACCAATCACTATAGCATATTTTTAGCAATCTCTTACATATTTAATTAACACATCTCCATTAACCTGTATATTGCCATGAGTCTGTGACTTACCTGGTAAAGTTCTGGCTCAGTCTCCAGTGGGGCAACATGGCTTCTCCTGACTTTGCCTTTTTCTCCCAGCATTCAGTTTAGTTTTCCCTGCCTAGCTCTATTCTTTTGCCCTAACACAGGCCAAGCAAGTTTTTTTTATTAACCAATGGTATTCACAGCATACAGAGGGGAATCCCACATCACCTCCATTTTCTGTTTAAATAAAAAGGAAGGTTTTAACTTTAACACAGAAAAATTATATATAACAAAACAAGTATTAAGCAAGAATTACAGTTACAATATTTATATCTACTTTATGTTTTATTAACTAAGGAAAGCTATAATTATAACTATTTTTAACTCCATCAAATACCCCAGAAGGATATAATATTACTTAAATTAACAGAAAGTGCATTGTAAACAACTTCCAAAACTCTAGACTTGACAGAGACATCTCATTGCCTGGAAAGTCATCAAAAGTTCTTCTGTACCTTTGGGGCACCCATCTTTAGCCCACAGGCACATAGTATCCAGCAGACTTTTCCACAAAGCAGGAAATTTTAAAGACAGTTCTGCCCATATTGGCAGTTTGTCAGTCACTTTTTTGTGTGTCCTGCAGAATGTCTGGCAGACTCTTTCATGTAGCAGGAACCACAAAGAACCATCTCACCTTTAGGCAAGTTCATCAGTTATTTCTCTGTGGGTCCTGCATGTCCAGTTCATACAGCATAGCGTGAAGCAGTCCAGGCAAGAACAATTTCCTGTCCAAATGGCTAACCAACTCCATGAGGAGTGTCTTCAATGTAGTTGATGCTGCAAGGAGCAAGTGTGTCTCATGTCATGAAAAGTCCTAAGTTATTAAAGCATTTTAAATGCCATATTCCATAGGTCTTTGAAAGATTTGAAGATTATCTAACTGAAATATATCTCTATATATCTAGAAAATCCAACTTACATGACTATAAGCTTAACTATTATAGATGATTACCTACTAATCTATATTTCTGAATTACATATTACATTTTTAAATGAGCTGCACAAACACAATACCTTAATCAAGAGCAGAAACATATATATAACAATATTGACCTTAAATCTGTATCAATAAACCAAGACTCATACCAATGCAAATCTCTATAGCACTCACCCCCTCCCAGCTTTGAGGCCAGGAGTTTGACTATTGTTGTTTGTGCTGGAATGTATGTTTCTAACTTTTCTATAGTCAGAGAAATAAACATGACTTTACTAAATGAAGAGTTTGCTGTATGTTTATCTCTTCAATAGCAATGAATTTTACTGCATCTAGACTTTAAAAGTACTGATTTCGTGCAAAAGAACAAGTTATTCTTTTGTAAATCTTTTACACCCTACAATCCTACTTTCAAAAATCAATGACTTAGCTGAGACTGCAAAAAAGGAGAAAATGATAGGCTTTGTGGTTTATTAGAATAAATGCAGTAAAAAGCCCAGCATGTATGTGTTGTTTATGAGTAGCACATAACAGATAAATCAGTAAAAGCTGAGGTATTTGTTCTTATTTATGAAAGAGCATGTAGATAGTCAAAGGCAAGTATCTGAAGAATGCTGTGGAATATTAATTTAACTGTATAAACTTGTTACTTTTGTTTATGTTGCTGTTGTTTAACTGTGTGAAGATGTATTGCATTTGTTTATGCTGCATTTGTTTAATTCTGTAAAGATGTGTTGCTGTTCCACCTTGCCTGCCTAAGGCACCTGAGTGGTTTAATAAAAAGCCGAATGGCCAGGCAGTAGAGGAATAGGTGGGCCTGTCAGGCAGAGAGAATAAGTAGGAGGAGAGAAGAGAGAGGAGAATGAGGGAAAAGGAGAGGGAGATGCAGGGACCAGTCAGCCAGGCAGCTGCCAGCCAGGCAGACACATAGTAAGACATACAGAATGAAAGAAAGAGAAAAAGTCCCTAGGGAAAATGTAGATGCAAAGAAACAGGTTAATATAGGTGATAAGGGCTAGCAAGAAGCAAGCATAAGATAGAGCTGTGTATTCATAGCTAATAATAAGTCTCCATGTCATGATTTGGGAGCTGATTGAAAGCCTGCTACATATGAAGTTTGACTTTAATAACGTAGAAGTTAGTCACTTCATGAATATGTAAGTTATTCCTAAGTAAAATAGGCAAAACTCCCAAAAGGAAAAATTGAGTTTAATTAAATTATTTTCAGAGTTCATTTCCATCATATTGACATTAGAAGCTAATTACCAAAGGCCATGGCTCTCAACGCACATGTCGATTCCTCTCCTTTGATCTTGCTCACCCTTGCCTCTGCGCCCTACTCTGAAAACGTCAGCACTCTCTAGACTGAGCAGTTGGCTGAGACCTTCACTTGTAAAGCAAGTGTTTACAGTGGGCTTGCTGATGCTTCTCCAGCTCTGTTGAAACCCTAAGTTGCTGTTCAAGAACAGCTTATTCAAACTTTGAAAAGAACGGACTAAGTTTTTCTTAAGTCTGGCGGCTTCTTTGAGTTCTGTCCAGGAAAGAAAACAGATTACAACTTTTGATATCATAGCAAGAAAATATTATTATCACAGCTTGAAATCTGCTAACAGGAACTTTCTTTAGGGAACAAACATTAAAGTACAACAGAAATTTAATTACAGGGAGATTTTCCACTTGTCAGAAAAACTTGCATTAATGTCAAAGGAGCTAGAAGAAAGAGACTGTTGTCTGGTGCCTCTGGAAAGGGCAGTGATCAAAGTACCCCAACTCTCCACCGCTGCCCACTAACAGTACAGTGAATGTCTGAATCTCTTTTGGATATTGAGTAAAATGCTGAGGTGATGCTCCTTCTTTGGCATCATGTTGATTGACAGGGTCTCACCAGGGACCTGTCACAGTTGCTACACCCCTGGTATGAAATTAGTTAACTAAGAATGTAATTATGAACATCTGACAATGGCGTGAAAGACCACAGGTCTCATCTTTTGCTTTTCACCCCTGGCTCAGGCCACTCCACGCAAAACAAGCTTCAAGGGCTCAACATGAGAGATCCAGAGGGGCAATCATTCCGTGCAGGCAGGGCAGCCTGATTCTGAATTAGAACTCATACCATGATGTTCCTGTGAGAATCAGGAACCACAGAGCATCTTTTGTAGGTCTAGCTGATAATTACTTTAGATGCTGCATTCCTGGGAAAGGAACATGGTGATGTGAAATAAACCTGATGTTTATTTCATATTTACGAACCAAGCACGGCTTCATGAGCCTTCATCTTCCGGCCAGCATCTCTTGGAAAGAGGGGTACACTTGCCAGAGCTCTTCTTACACATGCAGATCTGCATGTCTCCCTCACGCCTGCCTGTGATGTGGATACGACTGTGCACTTTCCAGAAACTTCAGAGAAGTATGCATCCCTTCTGAAGACCATCCATTCAGATCATGGAAGGGAATCTGATCCAAATGTGAGTTTACATCCCACACATATAACCACACCATTTTTCATTGGCTCTAGCGTATGACATTAAAATCCTCTGAGACAAATTTCAAGGCCAAAATAATGGAGGTAAAACTCTTATGCAGTGCTTTCCAACATTTGGATCATGACTCCCTGGGGGACATCCATGTTAATATAAGGCATCCTTGCGTCTAAATGCACACGACACATCACATTACCTGCGTGCAATAAAGATGTCATAGAGTACTATTTATTAAACGCAAATATGTGCTTTATGAACAGGATTCAATTATGGATGGTTGCTGATTCTAGGAGCTTTATCATTGGCTAGACAATTATCATATAAAAGAATAGCTGCTAGTACCCACACATAAAAAAAGCAATATTAGCAGGACTCGGTTTGAAAAGTGATCCTCATCTTGCAATTGCTAAATCCTACCGTTGTATAATATGTGATTTAAAACCGCTCCATGATTGTCATTCAATGTCGTCATTCATTCACTGCCCAGCTGTTCTCAGTTCCTCCTACATGTGACTCTTCCTGGCAGCCAGGAAGAAAATGAGCAAGATGCCCGGCTTTGAGCATCTGAAATTTTGGGTGAAATGTGTATTGTGATAACATATATGTGATATCTTAGCCAGACTACTTTTCTAAACTTTGGCTCCATGAAAAACTCATTGCTTTGGTACTTTCCTGCAGAGCTGGAATGGGGATTGGCTCTGTTTCACGGGGTTCTAACAGGGGCACGTTTGGGGCTGGGTTTAGATAAACTGTCAATCAGAACCAGCTGTATGCTGCGCTGATTCTGCAAGATATTGCCAGAGATGACAAGCTCGGCAGGTCAAACTCCTACCAGAGCTCTGGTTTTGAGAAATAATATGAACACAGCCTGAAGGGCATGCATCCAGTCCCCATTGTCTGCTAAATAGCATGAAAATGTATCTGAACACAGCAAGGCAGTCAGAAAACTGTGCGCTTAGATTGTGTGGTCTTGGCAATCCTTTTGAACTTCTTTCACTGAAGTCCCTGGGGCATGAGGTGAGCCAGTCACAGTCAAAGCAGCTCTGTGCAATTACGTGGCACGGATGCGAGTAACAAGGGGAGACTGCTCTTTTGTTTCCCTACTGCTCAGATCCAAATAAACACACAGAAACTATATCAATTAAAACACTGGCCTATTAACTCAGGCTTCTTATTAACTAAGTCTTACATCTTAAATTAATCCTCTCCTATTAATCTGTGTGTCACCATGAGGCTGTGGGCAGCTACATGGCGTCTCCCTGACTCTGCCTACTTTTTTTCTATGTCTCTTCCAGCCTGGCTCTAATCTGCCCTGCTATAGACCAAAGCTGCTTCTTTATTAACCAATGATAATGAAACATATTCACAGCATACAGAGGGCAATCCCACATCATCCCATTATACCTTCTATAGGGGACTACATGGGGTTTTTGTGTGTACTTCATTGCAATAAAATGGATGCTACTTTAAAATAATTAATATGCTGATTTTGTAAAAAGATTATTTTATAGTAAATAAAGAATAAACAACCTCCTTTCTTTATTCTCTGATTTTCCACACTTAGAGCATCATGTCACTCACCATATGGAATTTTATAAGCAATTGCAAATGCTTCTGGGAAATGGGTGGGCTCTTCATTAACGAAGGGCAAGAAGAACCAAGTGAGATTTGAAGAAGTACCATTTAAGTTAAAGTTGGAACACTTGGATCATCACGAACGTAGTGCAAGGATTTGGACGCTGATTTCTTCATAGCCATTTGACGCGGGATCCAAAAGAGTGCCCTTGAACCCTGTTTGTGTTTCTGTCCGTCCTCACCCTCCTGCCTGCTGCC
This sequence comes from Ondatra zibethicus, assembly GCA_004026605.1. Classification (NCBI taxonomy): domain Eukaryota; kingdom Metazoa; phylum Chordata; class Mammalia; order Rodentia; family Cricetidae; genus Ondatra; species Ondatra zibethicus. Next base: position 75,923 of record PVIU01005938.1, read on the forward strand.
CTCAAAACTCCACATTTCCCTAACTGTTGGTCCAGAGTCCATTAGCTCCGAGGAGCTCAGGTCAGCTCCTACAATCCCTCCTCCCTCTCTTCAGCAAGACTGCCAGAGCTCAGCCCAGTGCTTGGCTGTGGATCTCTGCTTCTGCTTCCATCAGTTACTGGATAGAGTATCTCTGACAACCATTAGGGAGCCTCCATGGGACCATCCTAGGTCATCTTTGTGTGTGTGACCGTTCTGTAGCCTGGTCTCTTTGCGAGGCTCCTAGAAGTGAGATCCGGACTTGTCCCTGGCTGTTAGTTGGCTTTTGGGAACCTTTTCTCCACATTGGATTACTGTTGCACAGCCTTGAGGCAAGGGGAGGAGCTTGGTCCTGCCTCAACTTGGTGTACCATGCTTTGTTCAATTCCATGAAAGGCCTGCCCGTTTCTGAAAGGAGATACAGGAGGAGTGGAAGGGGAGAGAGGTAGATGGGAAGCCAGGGGTGGAGTGGGAAGATGGGGGGTGTGCCATGGGAGGAGAGGAGGGAGGGGAAATACTGGTCAGAATGTAAAATAAGCGAAAAAAACAATAACTCCACATTTCTCCCAAGTGTGGTTTAAACAGAACACTTCACCTAGAAACCAAACATTCCGCAGCTAAGAATGCAGTTGCATGATGTATTTGTAAAGTTTTATTTGAGATAACCATCTTTGCAGGCCTCACAGCTTTGTAGCTCAGTCTAAGACTGAATCTTTCCACCAGATAATAGCTGAGTACCTCGTTAACTTTTTAACTCTTCCTCCTTGCGTTAATCCAGCCATTTCATTTTATTTTAACGAATGGGAATACTCATGAATAGGAATACTTGCTCATGTAACAAAACCATTTTTTTTCCTCCAGTCACTTTGTATTTAAGCTCCAGACGGGCAATTATCTTAAGACTCTATTTCATTCCATAGCTATGCCATGCTGCTGTCATTTTCCAGATCAGCATGTGTTCCTATTGCATGGTCAGCTGTACTGGTTTATTAGCTGCAGCGTTTGTAAGTGACTGATGCTCACAGGAGGATCCTGCTTGACTTCATTGGGCTGAGAATGACAGATCTCTTAAGAGGAATTTGTATGGATAGACGTACAGCCCTCTCAGGCCATATTAAGCTCACTTTTCCCACGTATGACTGCAGATCTTTCCATAGAGCACAATCTCTACTCCCCCACACTCCCAAAGAGACTGTCCATGTAAACAGGAATTTCCTCTTAGAAGAGAAGTAGGGGAGGAGGGTGAGGGAAGGAAGGAGGGTGAGAGGGAGAGAGAGGGTGGGGGAGAATATGAATCAAGCAGGATGTGAACCAGGCTAATAACTACGGATTTATAGGTGTTCTGCTACTGAGCCTGTTCTCTGTGTCTGTTCTGGCCGGGGCTACTTAGTCGTTCCCATTACAAGGAGGTACTGTTGTTTTAATTTTTTCTTTTGTTGTCGATAATAAATATGAGTTTTCTGTCAGAGAACATAAAGATTGTAGAAATAGCAGGATTTCTGACAGGAACCTATGAGTGTATTAGTGAATTAGTAAGAGCCAAAGTCCAAGTCAAATACATTTTTATGAGCTTGTTAAAAAGATACTTAATTTACCCAAGTATTTGAAAATAAAAAGTAAGACTTCCTTAACTGTTTTTCATGAGCATTTTTGTTAATTCTGGAGCAGTAGTTTGTTTTGATAGTTTTCTATAGACTTATTCTAAAAGACCAAGAATTGACATACAGTTTTTAGAAACAATTAAGCAGTTGATACTATATCAGACTCACTATTATTCAGCACTATACAAGCAACCATAAAGCATTCCTTGTTAAAAAAAAATAAAGGCAAAGCTATAGTCATAGACAATACATTGTGTGGTTTTCTAAGACATCAACCTCTTTTCTCAAAGGATGAAAATTGTTTGCAAAGCTAATGTCAAATATTCCTGTGGAGTGATTCTTAAAACACATAAGAATGTAAATGGTCAAAATTTGAAGCTAACATCTTCTGACAATTCTGTAATATCTATCATTATAGACTCAAAACAGGGCAATAATTCCATATGAAAGTTAAGCTAGTTTGGTCTTCAAATCTCTTTAGGATGAAAAGCCATGCAGGATGCTCCACATAGTATTTCACAAAATTATGATTTGATCTGATCGCCATGGTCTGGAACATATTTTTCTTGGTATTGGCCTTTTCCTCTTATGCCTGAGATAAATTGTCTGGAGTTTCTGTCTCTTGCTGCATACTAAGTACTGAGAACAAAAATACCTTCGTCCTCTAGGGAGTGACTGAAGCGAATGTGTCTCTACGCAGGATATTCCATAGCCTGCCGTTTCTCAGGTGCCTTTGCTTAGAAATGTCACTCAGTTCATTTTTGCTGCCTAGTATTAATATTTTTTATGTAGACGCACTAAGCCCTCCTCTTCTCTGAAGTCAGGTTTAAACCGTGTCTCTCATTAGCTTCAGATCTATCCAGGATACGGCTGTCTTCAGACATCCGGAATACGGCTGTCTTCAGACATCCGGGATACGGCTGTCTATTCTCTGGAGCTTGTTTTGTTGTTGCAACGTGAATGAGGTGGGGTGGGGGGATATTTGTCTGGGCAGGTGTTTCCATGAGATGGAAGACAGGTGTCATTCATGATGAGGCACCACCAATGAGATTGAGAAACAAAGGGCACCAAGGTAGGAGGAAAAGAAGAAACTGCAAACCCTCAGAGAAAGGGATTTCCAGGTACAAGAGACCATGATCAGCCAAAATGCTACCAAACGTGAAATGCCCATGAAAGCAGAAGCCGTGGAAGAGAGGTTCCCTGAAGACAGGAAGATGAATTCCTGCCTGGAACTGGTCAGGAGAGAGTGAGAAGAGGCTGGAGGGAGGAAGCATAGGCAGGTATCCCAAGGGGCTGAGTTAGAAAGGGAAAGAGGAATGGAGTTGATATACAAGCAGTATGGCCTGGGAGATTTTCTTGCTGTTTATATGGACATGTTTAATAGTGTGTGTGTGTGTGTGTGTGTGTGTGTGTGTGTGTGTGTGTGTGTGTGTGCGCGCGCGCGCGTGCATGCGTGCACGCAAGGGGGGAGGTAAAGAGAACAATATATCCAATAATAAACATCTGTTCTCTGTGTGATAAGGGTGAGGAGTTGTGTTTGGGTCGCAGTCTCTCACACACACACGCACATAAACACACAGCTGAATGTTATTGAAATTTTGCACAGATCAGCAGAATATAGCACGATTTAATGTTGGGCAAGGGCATCGCTATTCTTGTCTTATCCACATGTGAAATCCTGTTGATAGGTTTGCGGAATACACTTTGTTTTCACAAATATTTTTTAAATTGCCGCTCTTTCAGGCTTTCTTCTAGGCATGGAGAGTGAAGAAGAGAAGCAACATGCTTGCTCTCCTCAGTCTTTTTGGTACGTAAATTCTAGGAGCTCTTGATTCAAAGAAGACAACATTTTCTCACTTGGGCCTCATACAATATCTTTGGTATACTGCTCTAAATAATAACGTTTCCTTTTTGTTTTCAGAAGCTGCCAAGAGCTTTGTGGACATAGTTTTATTTTATTAAAATATCTTTAAATTATTTGCAGTATTTGTGATTAGTAACAACATTAATATTAAGTAAAAGTTTTAAATGAAGAAAATGTTTACTATAGGATTGTTAGACACTGCTCCTTAAAAGAGGCCTGGGTAGGGGAAATCCCCTGTTTTATTCTGATGAGCATCCAAGTCCAGAACGCACGCACAAATCTCATAATGTCTGAGGTAAATAACTGCATGCAGCTATAACCAACCATTCTATTCACCATGTGACTCCACAGGCAAAAATTTCTCACTGCGACTCCTGCAGCTGATTGACATTTTTGTTGTCATTTTTGCCCTAAATTTTACTAAAAGTTTTTTTTATTTTTTAGCTTGAAAGCTGGCCCACTCTTAGTCCCCCGAGGGAAGAAGTGCAAAGGGAAATTTCCCATGAGTCTGTTCCAAAATGATGTACGCCCACCCTGGGGCAGAATGGGAAGAAGAGAAAAAGCTAAAGAATTTGAACAACTTTATTGAGCCTCTCGTGTGTGGATCTCAAGAGCAGCGGATCTCATCACTCTCAAACGTTTTTGCTTGTGTGAAAAGACAGTTGCTTCATTCAGAGAACAAGCTCCCCTGGGGGGGGCTGTCAGCTTCAATGGCTTCTGTTTTCATCCATCCTTGCTAGTGATCCGCTGGTATTTACACCTGGATGGGTTTCTCATGGTTCCCCTTTAAATTTGCTTTGTGACTTTTTGGTTTTATGTTTATTTTCAGAATCAAGATTTCCCACGCTTTGAGTTTATCATTTTTAGGTCTTAATGATGATTATTCAGTTTACTGGACTCGCAAAAGAATAAACAGTTTCAGAAAAGCGAATGAGTTCTACATTCTGATGCATCAGCTGTCCCTCGCACCCTCGGGAAATAGCGGCACATCACAGGTAGGCCTTGGTATCCTGAAATTAAAGCTAGGAAAGGAGATGTGAATTTACTGATTTTTATTTGTATTTATCCACTTTCTCTTCTTAAAATGCTTACCCTTTAAAGCTAAAATCATCTCATAGCAAGACAATATTGCAGCAACTGTTCAAGTGAACTCACATCACAGAGAAGATAGTTTTATATATATATTTATTTTTAAAAAAGAAAACAAACTATCCTTTTTATTATACATACCAATCCAAATTCCCATTCCCTCCCCTTCTTCCATTCTCTCCACATACCCTCCCACTCCATCCCTAGCCAATCTTCAGAGAGGGTGAGGCACATTGCTTTGTGGAAGGTCCAAGGCCCTCCCTACTAGAGAAAATAGTTTTATCTAGAAGTCATGATATATTTTGGCAATATGAATCTCAATTATAAAATAAAATGTTGTATTATTTAATTATTGTGCAATTTCAATAGAGTTCTATTGCAGAGGGGTTGACCCATGACCTATTCAGTTCTTTATAAAGGAAAGTCTATTTCCAGGGAACAATATTTCAGACAAACACAAACACTTCTTTCTACAAAGTTATATGCAATCAAAAGTGAATTACAATAAAATAACGTGACTTTTACTATACCATATCATATTTGGCCGTGCATGGCTGGCAAAATACAGATGGGGGGATAGTTCTGTTTTAGAACTCAACTCTGTTGAATCAGAGTCTTGAGTCCTGGCTGGCTGAAACCATCCTTAGTCATGCAAGGAAGGCAATGAAAAGTAAGCTTGGAGATCTCAGCGCACTGTGTATTAGTGATCGTGAGAGATCACCCCACAGCTACCTAGGTGTCATGGGCCAGAACATTCTAGGAGCAGCCATGTGGTGAGGCAAGGCTGAGAGCAAAGGCCATGGGGTGGGAGGTCAGCTGCTCTTGCCTCTTCATCTGTCTGTGGATGATAGGTTAAACATCGGTGACAGGGTAAAGCACAGGACAGTATTCCTAATCATTAGTTCCATTTGATCGCTGTCCACCAGTCTGCTCAGTCAAAGGAGACTAAAGACCAGGAGAGAATCTGGGGTCTTGAATGCCAACAGCTTCAAGTCCTTTCCTGGCTGAATCTCGGAAGTTAGGAACATTTCCCTTAAGAAGTCAAAGGGAAAGCTGGAAAGGTAAGCAAAAGAAGGAGAGGAAGCAGGGAGGGGAAGAACGGGAGGGAAGACAGAAGCTTGGCACCCTTCACCCACTCAGTACTGTGTTGCTCCTGGAAGGGGCCCCATCCCACAAACTGGCCAACTTCCAGAAGGTCCTTCACAATAGACCACACTCAGGCTCACTTTGCCCTGCTCTGAAGCAGGTCTCCAGGTGCCGTTTTGGAATTATGTCATCCTTGTCTCAGAACATGGTTAGAATCTTGGAGAAACTGCATTTAAGAAACCTGACTGCTGAGCCATATCTCTAGCAGAGCCTTATTTATTTACTTCTTAACATTTTGCTTTCACGCTCAAAACTCCAGCTCATTTTATTGTTTCGTTTGCTATTAATTTAAATGAACAGTTTTATTTAATTTCTGAAAGTGAAAATAGTATGAAATGGACAAATAATTTGCCTACTATTACTAAATTTGTGGAAAGTTTGTGGACTTAAAGCCTAGTTGGATATGTGTATTGAAAGTTGTATCCTTAGACTTAAGGATAAAATAATTTATATAAAGCAATTAAATAGATTCTGAATAGTTATCACAGAGGATGGATTTAACCGAATCGTAAAGTGGATTGAGCTGAATGCCTTTCTTACAATTGTAAATGAAGAGGTAATTTCCATTAAAATTACAAATTTAGTAGAGAGAGGCTAGAACACCCTTAAATGTAATTTTTGACCATCTAAGACCTTGACTACTTTTGTGCCTGATGTATTGATTTAATATTATTTTGTTAGAAAAGTATTTTTTCTCAGAATAACAAAGAAGGTTCAGTAGTGCACTTCAGAAGTATTTCAAGAAAACAGTGATGATTGAACATAGTTCTCAGTTGTATGATAACCTTCTTCTTTGAAGTGACAGAGTCCCTGACATAAGCTCTTCAAAACGAAGAGCTAATTGTGGCTCATATTCTGAGGTGATGTGGAAGTCACAGCAGCAGGAACTGAGGCAGTGGGTCACACTGTGCCCACAGACAGGAAGCAGAGAGACAGAGGTGGGGTGCAGGGGTGTGTGTGTGTGTGTGTGTGTGTGTGTGTGTGTGTGTGTGTGTGTGCGCGCGCGCGCTAATGCTCACTTTCAAACCTTTATTTAGCCCCCATCCCCAGGTAGGGAATAATTCCCACTTCAGGTAATCTAATGGAGATAATCTTCCACTAGGAAGCCCAGAGGCGTCTCCTGGATGACGCTGGCCTTGTCACCTTGACAGTAAGTATTAATCATCGCACTGGTTCTTTGGCTTCTATTCTAGGTATGTAAAAGAGAGGGTTGGTGTGGGAAGTCCTTCTGTATATGTGTTGCTTTTATTGGTTAATAAAGAAGCTGCTTTTGACCAATGGCTTAGCAAAATGTACCCAAGCTGGAAGAGATATACTTAGAGAGAGTAGGCAGAGTCAGAGAGATGCCAGAGGGGAAAGATACGAGCTGCCAGCTGGAACTTAGCCAGTACGCTACGAATCTTATGGTAAAATATAAAATAATAGTAATGGGTTAACCAAAGATATAATAGCTAGCTAGCAATATGCCTAAGTGACTGACCAAGCAGTGATTTAAATAATATAGTTACTGTGTGGTTGTTTTGGGGCTGAGCAGCTGGGAGCAAACAAGCAGCCTCCTACTACAGAAAATCATGGAATAATGATCTAAATCTGATGAAAGTCTTTTACACGTAATATTCATTTTTAGGTGGGGTCGAATTGATACTGCTCTGCATTCAGTAAAAGACAGAAGACAGGAACAGAAATATCCGTCCTCCACACAAAGTCCTCATTTTATTTATTAGTCCCATGTGTCACCTCAGCTGTTTTCAGCTACAAGGAGAAACACTTCTGGCCAGTAGGACATTTGGAGTAAGAAAAATTAAAAGTGAAGCAAGAACGCATCTCGTCATCTGTAGAACAATGGGAGTCATGTGATTATTCCAGATCTCATCCTGTCGTCTGTAGAACAAAGGATATCCTGGGCTCACTCTACATCTCATCTTGTCCTCCGTAGAATGATGGATATCATGAACTCACTCCAGACCAGGTATTTCCTGTAATTACTTGCTCTGATGTCTGGACCAAGCCTTTTTTGTTCCTGATATTTGTGTCCCTTAGATTACATTCATATTGTCTATGAAGGCAGTATTAGTGGTTTTAATATAGCAGATTCTGTTTCCAAAAAGAGGCAATTCCACTATCACTCTGAATGTATTACCTAGGGAACTGACTTGAGAACAGCTTCATCTTCCTGTAGTGTGAGAACACTTTCAGCTCACTCCCAGGCAACAATTTAGTAAGACATTCGTCAGGTTGATGATAATGGTGTGGACTATCCTGAGCTCCCGGACAGCAAGGAATCTACAGCAAGTGACCAAAATGTATAGCTGTGGCAGCACACATATGGCTTCTGTCAGTGGCAGACACTACATTGTTTTCTATATCACATTGATTTGTTATATGGTATTAGAAAATCTTAAGCAGAATCAAGCTCTATAAATTGCAGAATGGAGTCTTCAAAACTTCTTATCTGCGTTTCAGTTCTGTCAAAGTGAGTCTAAGAACCAAGGGTGCTCTGTACACAATGCTGCTAGTCAAAGAATAAGAACGGAACCCGTTCAGTTTCCTCCTTGTTTTGGCAAGGTGCCAGATGAACATTTTCCTCTCTGTTAGTTTTGGCAAAGAAGAAACAGAGAGGAAACTTTATTACTCAGTTACTGATGGTTTTTCTATTTTGTTTTTATTAAAAATGTTGAAACATGGGCCCTTTGTCAAAATTATTTTATTATTGAAGGGTGGGAGGGGTGGATGACTTGGCTACTATTCAGAAAGCCATTAACATCACTGATAATGGCCAATCTCATTTGGGTTTCCCCAACACAGAAGTGCTTAATTACAATAAATTATGCTGTAGTCTGCTGACTGATGTGCATATGTAATAAATTGGTACAGCCTTGGCGGTTAATCTGCTGGGACGAAACAAACTTAGTCCATCTGATATTGCAATAAAATAGTCTGATCTTTTAAAGTTATGTGATGATGTATTTTGGGCACAAAACTAAAAGTATGAGTTTTCATTGGCTGTAGATTTGGTGGGTCTTCAAGGCTGAAACATTGAAAAACCGACATCCCAACTGGTGACAGTTAAATGAAACTCAAATCTTAAGTATATTGGCAGTGGAATGCAACCCACCCAGAGTGAGAGATGGGTAGCCACCACACCAAGCCCTTAGAGAAGATGCAATGTCCAGAAAACAACTCCCTTTAATTCATAGCCATCATTACCTACTCAATTAAATCAATTATTTACTTTGCAAGGAAATGAGCATTCTTTCTCCATGATCCTATGGCAAATATCTCCTGGAGACTGCACAGAAATGTGTCTTTCCTTTGGAAACACAGAGAAAGTGACTTTTATAGAGAAACAGTAAAAATAGATCTGTTGATGGTTGTCAGGTCACTGCCAAGATGAGCAAGGGAAAAAAATCAATAAAACCAACAAAGTCATATTATACACAAAGGTTTCCTGTGGGGAAACACAGTGCAGAATTACTTCTGAATTTTGTAATCACGTGTTTAGCATTGTGAGCTCCCAGCGTGCTTTCCAGACAGGGCAATGCATGAGATTGTTTCCTAGAAAAACAGTGCTGTATCTGACGGTGGTCAGTCTTTCTGTTTCCTTCCCGTAAAGAATTAAACGTTCTAATAGGAAGGACCTCAGACCAAAGGTTTGGAAGCCACACCCCCGTCTGTGTTGTCATTGAAAGCAGAAGTGAATGATTAATGAACAGGCTTAATTCTAGAATTCTTATCTCTAATTTTTTTTTTTGGTGCTGTGTCCTTGGCAGATGATTTAAAGACAAATTGCTGACAATTAAAGTCCCAGAGAAAAGTTAAAATATGAAGTACCATGTTTCCAAAAGAGGATAAGGAACACTTCCAGATCAATCAATCAAGGGTCTATTTTGATAGCAATTATCTATGAGGCCGCATAATAGGGTTTAAAGGATGGACATGTAAAGAGAAGGTTTACCTAATTGGAGACATTGTGCAGACTCTCGCAAGACAGATGTCTTCCCAGCCTATGATGAACTCTACAGGTTTCAGGGTTGTTTCTGTGGTAGTGTTTCATTTTGTTTCCTTGGTTTTTCTTTTTTTGTATGTGAGGTTGTTATTGTATTGGGTTTTTGTTTTTTTTTTATTTCTTTTTTTTTTTTTTTAGGAAAATCTTAAAGTTGAGCAGTTGAGTGGGCAGGGAGGGGGAGAGGATTTGGAAGGACTTGAGGGAGGGAAAGAATATGATCAAAGTATATTTAAATTTAAAAATTGTTTTAAGCAATAAAAAATAAAAGCATCTAGGTTGTTTCCAGGTTATGGCTATTAAAAATAATGCTGCTATGAACATAGTTGAACAAATATCCTTGTAGTATGATTGAGCATCCTTTGGGTATATGCCCAAGAGTGGTACTGTTTTGTCTTGAGGTAGGCTGATTTCAGATTTTCTGAGAAACCTCCATACTACTTCCCAGAGTGGTTACACAAGTTTGCATTCCCACCAGCAATGGAGGAGTGTTCCCCTTACTCTGCATCCTCTCCAGCATAAGCTATCATTGGTGTTTTTGATCTTAACCATTCTGACAGTTGTAAGATGGTATCTCCAAATTGTTTTGATTTGCATTTACCTGATGGTTAAGGGTGTTGAACATTTCTTTAAGAGTCTTTTGGCCATTTGAGAGTCTTCTATTGAGAATTGTCTGTTTAGATCTCTACCCCTATGGGACACTATGAAAGCAGTGCTAAGAGGAAAGTTCATAGCACTAAGTGCCCACATAAAGAAAATGGAGAAAGCTCACATTAGAGACTTAACAGCACACCTGAAAGCTCTAGAACAAAAAGAAGCAGACTCGCCCAGCAGGAGTAGAAGACAGGAAATAATCAAATTGAGGGCTGTAATCAATAAAATAAAATCAAAGAAAACAATGCAAAGAATCAATGAGACAAAGAGTTTGATCTTTAAGAAAATCAACAAGATAGACAAATCTTTATCAAAACTAAACAAAAGGCAGAGAAAGAACATCTGAATTAACAAAATCAGAAATGAAAAGGGGGACATAACAACAGACACTGAGGAAATTCAGGGAATCATTCGGTCATACAACAAAAACCTGTACTCCACAAAACCGGAAAATGTAAAAGAAATGGACAATTTTCTGGATAAGTACCACATACCAAAATTAAATCAAGACCAGGCGAACAGTTTAAATAGTCCTATAACCTGCAAGGAAATAGAAGCAGTCATCAAAAGTCTCCCAATCAAAAAAAGCCCACAACCAGATGGTTTCAGTGAAGAATTCTACCAGAACTTCAAAGAAGAGCTAACACCTATACTCCTCAAAGTGTTCCACATAATAGAAACACAGGAACACTGCCAAACTCTTCTTATGGGGCTACAGTTACCCTGAAATGGAGACCACACAAAGACTAAAGCAAGAAAGAGAATTACAGGCCAAACTCCCTCATGAACATTGATGCAAGAATGCTCAAAAAGTACTTGCAAACCTAATCCAAGAGCACATCAAAAAAAAAATCAGTCACCATGATCAAATAGGCTTCATCCTAGAGATTCAGGGATGGTTCAACATACAAAAATCTATCAATGTAATCCACCATCTAAATAAACTGAAAGAAAAAAACACATATGAGCATCTCATTAGATGCTGAAAAATCATTTGACAAAACCCAACACTCCTTCATGATAAAGGTCTTGGAGAGATCAGGGATACAAGAACCATATGTAAACATAATAATAGCAATATATATCAAGTCGACAGCCAACATCAAACTAAATGGAGCGAAACTCAAAGCAATTCCGATAAAATAAGGAAAAAAAGCCTGTCCACTCTCTCCATATTTATGCAACATAGTTCTTTAAGTTCTAGTTAGAGCAATGAAGAAGTATTAAGTCGGCACAAATCAATAACCAAGCCAGCTCAATAGAAACAGGTATTTTTAATGAAAGAAAAAAGGAGAACTCTACTCAAGCCGTAATCCAATCCGTCTGGTGGACACCTCATGGAGAGAGCGCACACCTGTGTTCTCCCGATTTTCTACCTGGGGTCCCAGTAGCCACACCCCAACTTGATGTGATTGTCTAGTGGCTCTTCCCCTATCATCTCCCCCTTCTGTCTAAACAGGATTAATCCAAACCCAACATAGCTATATATAATTGGAACAGACACCAAATGCAAAATTACAAACAATAAACAATATTAAGCAAGGAATGTATAACAGAAGTTTTAATAAACATTCTATTTTAAGGAGTCTAAGTATTACATTGAAATTAAGCTTGGCTAAACTGTGAGGAAGGTAACTATCATTATTTAATCTTTAACTCCATCAGAGATCTGAGAAGGGAAACAATATTACTTGAGTGGACAGGAAGTGTAATCAGGAAACTTTCACAATGTGCAACAAATGACAGAGACAACTGACTACCTGGGCAGTCATCCAAAATCTCAATTGCAGTGTTGAAGCGACCAACTTTGGCTAAGGCCTAAAGTAACTGACATACCATTTTTAAGAGCAAGAAACTTTTTAAAACTATCTTACCCTGTCTTGGCAGGATATGACAGCCAGATGACGAAGTATTAAGTCGGCACAAATCAATAACCAAGCCAGATCAATAGAAACAGGTATTGTTAATGAAAGAAAAAAGGGGAACTCACTCTACTCAAGCCGTAATCCAATCCGTCTGGCCGACACCGCATGGAGAGAGTGCGTACCTGTGTTCTCCCGATTTTCTACCTGAGGTCCCAGTAGCCACACCCCAACTTGATGTGATTGGCTAGTGGCTCTTCCCCCATCAGAGCAATAAGAAATCAAAAGGAGATCAAGGGCATACAAATTGGAAAGGAAGAACTCAAACTTTTACTATTTGCAGATGATATAATAGTATACATAAGTTACCCCCAAAATTCTACCAGGGAACTTCTACAGCTGATAAACACCTTCATTAATGTGGCAGGATACAAGATCAACTCAAAAAAGTCAGTAGCCCTCTTATATACAAATGATAAAGAAGCTGAGAAAGAAATCAGAGAAACACCACCATTTACAATAGCCAAAAATAACATAAAATATTTCTGAGTAACATTAACCAAAGAAGTGAAAAACCAATTCAACAAGAACTTAGTCTTTGAAGAAAGAAATTGAAGAAGATATCAGAAAATGGAAAGATCTCCCATGCTTTTGGATATGTAGGATCAACATAATAAAAATGGCAATCCTACCAAAGCAGTCTATAGATTCAGTGTATTCCCCATCAAAATCACAGCAAAATTCTTCACAGACTTCGAAGGAACAATACTCAACTTCATATAGAAAAGCAAAAAACCCAGGATAGCCAAAACAATCCTTTACAGTAAAGGAACTTCTGGAGACATCACCATCCTGACATCAAGCTCTATTACAGAGCTACAGTATTGAAAACAGCTTGATAGTGGCATAAAAACAGAGAGGTTGACCAATGGAATCAAATTGAAGACCTGGATTTTAATCCACACACCTATGACCACCTTATTTTTGACAAAGAAGCTAAAATTATACACTGGAAAAAAGAAAGCATCTTTAACAAATTGTGTTGACATAAATGGATGTCAACATGTAGAAGAATGAAACTAGATCCATATCTATCCCCATGCACAAAACTCAAGTTCAAATGAATTATAGATCTCAACATAAACCTGACCACATTGAACCTGATAGAAGACAAAATGGAAAGTACCTTTCAGTGTATGGGCACCAGAGACCACTTCCTAAATATAACCCCAGTAGCACAGACACTGGGAGCAACAATAAATAAATGGGACCTCCTGAAACTGAGAAGCTTTTATGAAGCAAAGGACATAGTCAACAAGACAAAAGGCAGCCTACAGAATGGGAAAAGATCTGCACCAACCCCACATCAGACAGAGGACTGATCTCCAAAATATATGAAGAACTCAAGAAATTAGACATCAGAATACTAAATAATCCAATTAAATTGTATTTCTTAAGGAGTAATTTTTGTTTATCCTATTTTTTAAAGTCAAGTTCAGATATTTGACTTCAAGTGCAGGTTAATATTGTTTAAAAATCAGAAACAGAGCAAGGATGGTGTTTTGTGACTGTGATCTAAGTCCTCAAGTAGTTGAGGCAAAACAGTCTTGAGTTTGGAGCCATCCTGTCCTATATAATGAGTTCAAGCCCAAGTTTGACTATATGGAAAGAAGCTGTCTCAGAACACCTGGGACCAAAGAAGATAACTCAGTGGTGGAGTGTTTGAGTCACAGTCCCAAGACTCTAGGGTCAATATTGAACACCATATACACAAAGCACAGACACATTCCATGTGCACATACATGAGCATGAAAGTGGGAACATGTTCAGTATTATCATTTCTTAAAAATTATATTGGCCGGGCATGATGGTGCACACCTTTGATCCCAGCACACAGGAGGCAGAGGCAGGCAGGCAGTTCTCTGTGAGCTTTAGGTCAGCCTGGTTTACATAGTGAGTTCCAGGACCAGATCCAAAGCTACACAGGGAAACTCTATCTCAAAAAAAAAAAAAAAGAACAACAACAAAAAAAAGACAAAAAGACAGAACAAAACAAAACAAACAAACAAAAACCCAAAAAAGAAAAACCAAAAAAATGAGAAAACAAACAACAGCAAAAACCATTGAACTCAGCCATGCGCCATAAAAATAAAACTTGAAATAGTGTAGCATCATTAAACACACAAATCAAATTTGGCATTTATAGATTCTAATGACCATATCAGATCTTGTCCTCATCTTAACCATATTCTCTTTGAGAAAATGCTTTATTGATCATTAAGGACTTCAGCAGACTACCCTTTAACACTTCATATCTTCTTTATTTTTAATTTATTTTTTTAAATTTCATTTTATGTTCCATCCACATTTCTCCCATCCAACCCTTCCTCCCAGCACCACCCCCCACCTTCCTCCCTCCCAGCGACCCCCCATTCACTCTTCCCAACAGACAAGGGCTCCCATGGGAAGTCGACAATGTCTGGCACATTAAATTGGGAGAGGACCAAGCCCCTCCCTATACATTAAAGCTGAGCATGGCATCCCACAGTAGGGAATGGGCTCCAATAAGCTAGCTCATACACCAGGAAGAGATCTTGATAGAGAGAACCATTATGGTTAGGGAGAAATTTGGTGCTAGGGAAATCCCCAAGAATCCACAAGGGTGATCCTAGTTAAGACTCCCAGCAATAGTGGAGAGGGTGCCCAAACTGGCCTTCCCTTGTAATCATATCAGTGAATATCCAACTATCATCAGAGAGCCTTCATCCAGAAGCTGATAGAACCATAGGCAGAGCTCCGCAGCCAAGCATCAGGCTGAGCTCTGAGAATCCACTTCATTGCTCCTTAACTGATTAAAAATAATATCATATGATAAAGGGTACACAAAGCAGATCCATATTCTTAAATAGATTGCAACAAATTTTCTATATTCAATGTGAAATACGAAACGGCAAGAAATCCAAGGTATCAGGGTGGGGGCAGGCAGGGGGCTTTGAACAGTCTGTACTTTGTGTACGCTTAGGAATTTCTTAAATTATTTGTGTTTGAGAGGAGAGGGTTGTTTTCTTTTTTCCTGAAAGAATGTACAAATAAGGATGGTGATGAAAAGGAGGGAAGAAATATTGCTGGGGACTGTGAAAAGATGGTGAGAGAATGATGGAGTGGGCAGGGTAAGTGTGACGGACAGGAAGAAAAGCAAGAACACAAATGCCATGCTAAAAACCTCTTCTATTTATGGTGCTTGTCCTAAAGCTATAAATACATTTAAAAATCTTGTTCAAAAATTAATATGGTCAAAATATTTTGCTAGAAATCTAATTGGTTTTATTTTTCAAAGCAACACTTTTTTCAGGCTAAGCATATTGATACATTTTTCTCACAGACGTTAGCTTTGAAGTATGTGTAGTACTAATTTACATTCATCTACAGCATAAGAGTCGGACACAAATAGGCAGCATTATCTTCCTTCATGTTGCCCTGATGAAGTAGAGTGACAAAGACACATTTCACAGGAATGGAGAATTTAGAGCGAGAAAGCTTGGCTCGACGCTGTGCGATTTGCAGCCGCGCGACATCTGTTCAGATGAAAATGCAAACTTTTGTTTCTGATGCAAGCTCCCTTCCCAGTGCACCACAGTCTAAGTAAAACACCTAACAGCTTCACGTATTGCTATTAAAAGTTCACATCAGGAGATGTGCAAGGCTACAGTGTCAGCAATGGGTCAAGAATCTCAACTACCTGTGCCATCATGGGAGCAGCAATGTCTACATTTCCACATCTCAAGACCCTACAAAAGCATGACGCTCATGTGTATATCAACAAATAAGCCCACAAAATTTCATTTGAGTGATTTGGAATAAAGACTTTATTAAAGAAATTTCAAGAGACATTATATATTTATTTGTAACTTATGGGGAATCCAGTTCCTTGGGTAAATGTTTGCTGACGTCAGTAGATGCAGGCAAGGGCAGCCCCCAACCATTCATTGGACAGGTGAGATGGTAACATGGCTTCATCTTTTGTAACTTAGTTGTCTTACCTGTGGGCTTGGGATAATATGGCCCTGAGTGGTCCCCACTTCAGGAGCTGATCGAAAGTAAATGAAGGATGTGAGATGAACATGGAGGACCTGGGACGAACACTCTCTATTGACAGAATTCTTAAACTATTGCATTGATTACTAACCACCTTACATCCCATCACTCACAAGAGTACATATGAGATGGGTGAGCAAATAGGCCTGAATTCGGATAGCTTTTATTATCAATAATGGGAGAATACGTAGAATATTTGTCACCTACATTGTGCACCAGTCACTCCTGTCAAATATGTACATCACTGTGCCAGCAGCATCACTGAGAACTCATCATTTCACAAAACCATGAACTCTGCTTTCTCTTCTCTTCCTAGCCCTTGGCAACATCCACTTTCTGAGTCCAACAATTTCACTATTCCATGTGTCTCATGCAAGTGCAGTCCTGTGTAATTGGTCTTCTGACGGCTGACTTCTTTTTATAGAACAATATTCTCAAGGTTCCTTTTTGTTCTAGCATGTGATAGACTTCATCCTTAGTAATATTCCATTTTGAATGCATATGTTGCTTCTACATAGCATATACATATTTTACTTTGTATTGTGTTGTGTTTATCTCTTGGCCATTTATTTAATTCTGCTCTGAATGGGACTGAGCAGCTATAGCATCAAATCTCTGCTTTCCATTGTTTTATTTGCATGTGTGTAAATACAGTCATTGTATTTATTTTTGAAGATTCAGAACGACAAATTTCATTCTTCTATTTTATTCTTGAGCTATGTATCTGT
The DNA here is from genome assembly GCA_004026605.1 of Ondatra zibethicus. Taxonomy (NCBI): domain Eukaryota; kingdom Metazoa; phylum Chordata; class Mammalia; order Rodentia; family Cricetidae; genus Ondatra; species Ondatra zibethicus. The sequence goes on from PVIU01005938.1 coordinate 92,983, forward strand.
GTATGTATTCAACATATAATGTTTACATTCCTATGTAATATGCATGTATATGCATATATATGTATGCATATTGCTATGAATATGTGTATTTACATTTATGCAAATATACATGTACATTTTAGTATGTATATTTATATATGCATACATGTATCACTATGCAATATACATGTATATGTATACACATATGTATATTCCTATGTAATATATATGTGTAATATATATTACATAGTATAATGTGCAATATATGTGTATGTAATATATATGTGTGTATACATACATTGATATGCCTGAGAACTACCTGCAGAAATACTGGTGAAATATAAATGAGTTTTGTTCTCATAAGGCAGATTAATTCAGAAACATTTGTAAGAGTTGTTCTAATAACTTTTAGAGAAAAGTCATTGCAAGTAAGTTATAATATGACTTTACATTGGGTGCCTTCAATATCTCCAAGCACTAATCAAAGATAGAATGATTAATCATTAACTGCTTTACGTGATTCAGTTCTCATTGAAATAATGGAAACATGAAAAGGCTTAGGACAATGCGGGAGAGCTCACCCTGGTGGTGAAGACAAGGAAGAGCTGGAGGACTGACCAACCCTGAAACTACTCTGGCCTAGAGCTCCACAGGATTTCCACAACACAGGGCAACAGCAGGATAACCAAGAGGAGTTCCAGCGAGGGCCCAGCATCGATGGTGTAGCAGAAACCAGATGCCCCGAACCAGACCAGTGACTACAATGAACACTCCCAAGTAAAGATAAAGATAAATGGACAAAAGATTTACTGTGTGACTGGCTGTGCCACATTGTATCTTTCGTGACGAGATTGACTCTCTCTCTTTCTTTTTCTCTTAAATTTTAGTTTACTTTTTTGGGGGTAGGGAGGTTTCAGTGGCAGAGGGCAGATACGAAGCAAAAAGAAATGAATGGGATGGAGATGCATGATGTGAAAGACACAAAGAATAAATAAGAAGGAAAAGAGAAAGAAATAGCTTTTAAGAAAGGCAAAAAATTTAAAATTTGTTTTCCTTTCAATCTATCTGGTAATTGACTTACATTTTATCTTTCAGTGTTTTAACATTAATTAAATAATGCTTTAGTCTGAATTCTATGTATCACAGAAAAAATTAAGTTTGAATTTCTAACAATCATGGACATTTGAAAGTGGAAGAAACCAATCATCCCAATATAGAATGTTCAGATCCATTAAAGACAGCATGTTTACGGGCTCACAAATATAAAGGAAAAATAAATTGTGAAATGTTTATTGATAATGCATGTCTTTGGATTTTTTGTCACGTGAGAATTTCAAATTTTTAGTTTCTTTATTCTTTTCAGTATACAATGTTTTAAATACCATAAATATAATATGCACAGATTCCAATAATATATGTATATATATGCATACTACTTTGATTACATAATTGAAACATTAGAATAATTCCATTTTGTTTTACACATGTACTGAAGGCTTGGTTTGCTAGAATGATTTTCAAATTTCAATTGTTCTTAAAAGGTTATGAAAATAAAAGTAAAATATGTCATGAATACATTTTCTCATATCTAGCAGGTGTTTTATATATGAAACATGTATATACATAACTATGAACTTAGATAATTATATTAACCATTATGTTATAAAAAAAGATATTTGGGGCAATTTCTTGTTCTATAAAGAACCAAAGGAATCTCATCGGTATGGGATTCAGACACCCTGCTCTTTTATTTTTCAAGTCTGATTCCGTATTATAAGTCAGAGTCTTCGTTGGTAAAACACTGAAAAATTCCATTTCTTTGATTCAGAATTAAGTTTTGGCCAAGAAGAAAATTTATTTCCTGGTTTGAGCCCGAGTTTGTAGGTGCTTTACCTTATACATTATCTTCTCCTAACTATGCCTCTTACATTGGCATCCAAACATATTTGTATTATTTGAATTTAAAATCACAAAGCTGGGTCGTTTCTGTGCAGCCTGTCTGGAGCTAGGTAGAGTTACTTTTGAGCAAAGACTTAGAATTCTAAAATTTTCTTTCTTCTCTTTGGTTACGTTAAGCAGAGTTGACAGCTGACAAAAAAGGACATATTGTTCAGAAAGCTGCAGCTGGGGTTGTTCATGATCCTGTGAGGCCCACAGCCAGCTGAGCTGAAGGAGGAGGGGAGCGTAGTGCTGCTGTTCTTGACAGGACAGTGAGGCCTCCAGTCAGGGCAGAGTTGAGGACTCATCACAGATAGGTCTGCACGGAAAAGGGAACATTTAGGTGCAAAAGTTTGCCTTGTGCACAACCAGGAAGAGTAACGTCAGGGGCAATAATTTAAATCTAAACGATAGTCTAGAAAACGTATCTCTTTGATCGCATCATTCTTTGCCGGTTTGGATAACATTGCAAGGGACTCTTGGCTATGAGCAGCTTACTAACGTTGGGTTAACGCTGGTTAACGATGAGCAGTTACTAACTATCTCATCCCTGCTGGAGTGATCACCGGCTGTTAAGACATGAGTTCTACAGCTGTGTTCCGGGTTTGTTTTCACCTCCGTGAAGGTGGACAGAAACGCTTAGCCACAACAAATGGACTCACACGGCCCCAGGTTCCTCACCTACTGTGAGGCCTCTCTATTTGTCCCAAGACTCTGACTATTTTACATAAACATTCAATGATTTTGAAGAGCTTCATCTTTCTAGTTACAATTTAAATTAATACTTCAGTACAACAGATGAATTACTAGAACTGGTGAAAAAACCCTCATGTTTTAAAATTTTTCGTGTAAACTATTATTTGATAGGATGTTTAATATTTTCTCTTTCTTCTGAAGATATAATTTAGTAAATGTTGGATCAAGACTCAAAATACATAGAGCCTTAGATTGTGTACATCATGTTAGTAGGTAGGTTGTCGGTATACCTGATAGGCTACCTGAAGCCAATGGCCGACTTTGTCCAGAAGAAAGTTAAGTATTAGGATGTCCCTGTTGTAGGAAGTTTACATTGGCCATGGTGCACTGCACATCTTATAGTAGGCAAACAACAGGCACTTTAGTGGGGGATGCTCTTCTGAGCCGAAGGAGCTTCTATCCTTGGGATGACTGTCGGCCACAGCTTGTTCCCGGGTTCCCCAGCCCGATCAACTCCCCCAAGAGCTTCAAAGTGAACTCGAAATAGACGTGTGACCAGGTTGTTCCCCTTCATAAATTTCTTCGGGGGTTTCCTTGTCACCTAGAATGCAAGGGAGCTCCTACCAAAGGCCACAAGGCTCGTCCCTCCTCGGTTCTCATTCCCATGTGGTCCGTTCACCTACCCCGCCGCACTCCATTCCCATGTGGTCCGTTCACCTACCCCACCGCACTCCAGCCATGAGCTCTTTCGCTCCTCCGTCCTCTGCACTGGAGTCTTTATAAATGTTCTTGTTATTTCTTGGAGTTTGTCCTTCCTTGATTTCCCTGAAGCCTAGCTACCTAGCTAGGAAGGTGTTAGTTCATTAATCCCTGTTGTTTTCTGTCTCAGACTCTTTGTAACTTGTACTATACCCCATGTCCATCCTTTCTTTACTTGCTTTTGTTATGGGTCTTCTGCTTGGAGACTCCAATGCCCCTATTAAGAGTCTTCAAAGAATTTAGAAAGAAGCACAGAACACAGTGAGTCACTTCTTTTCCTTTACTGTACTAAAGCAGTAGCAGCAAGTCCTAGCTAGGAAGTCACAAGCTCTCTATGTCTACACAAATTATATTCAAGGGGCGCAGCTAATATCTTAATAGTTTCTTTGCCAACACTTTCAGCATAGACGGGGCACCATCTTTTTTTTTTTTGGAAACTTTAAAGATTACTGTAGGAAAATTTATTGTTTATTGTGGAAAATTTAAACATTAGTTATACATATATTTAATGAAAGGTATGATAGACATGAAGAAAAGCAAAGATTTTTTTAAATTAGTTTTTGTTTGTTTGTTTGTTTTATATCATGGCTCTTGACATGAGACAGAAACTCCAGAAACTCTGGGGTTTTTTTTCATAACAACAGGCTTGGAATTAGAGAGGGACTGAGCCAGAGTCCCACTCCAAAACCAGTTCTATATACTTATGAATATAAATAAGCAAAAAATATGTGTATTTTATTATTACTTACGAAAACTGTTTGATTTTTTTGGTGATCCATATTGGGTAGCAATTTTTTTATCTGTTACTATTTAAATATCCAGGGTTTTTTGAATTTTTTGGAGATGAGTGTTTTCTTGGCTTTCATTGAGAGGTCAGCACATCCTTGAAATAAACTGGTTGATTTAGTTTAGTAGATTTTTTTTTATTATCCAATGTCTTTTTGTTGCTGTGGTTCTTTTTTTATTAGCGTTAAGAAAATTTAAGGTTAATAAGGCATTATGTAATCTATTTGGGGGGGGCATTTTCACCCCTTTTTGTTTGTTCAACATATTCTTTATAGTTTGATTTGATCTTTCTATGACTGTTTGACCTGTAGGATTTTATGGTATACCTGTGACATGCTTAATATTATAATAAGTAAAAAACCGTTTCATTTTTTTAAAGACATAAGCTGGACCATTATCTGTTTTTATTTGTGCAGGTATACCCATGATGACCATAACTTTTAATAAATGTGCAATTACTGAATCAGCTTTTTCTGAGCTTAAAGCAGTTGCCCACTGAAAGCCTGAATAAGTGTCAATGGTATGATGAATATATTTTAATTCTTTAAATTCTGTAAAGTGGAACACATCCATTTGTCAGATTTTATTCCTTTGAGTACCCTTTGGGTTAGTCCCTGCAGGTAGTGGTGTTTGGTTATATAAAGAGCAAGTAGGGCATCTCTTTATAATCTCCTTAGCTTGTTGTCATGTAATGGAAAACTCTTTTTTTAAACCTTTGTTATTGACATGATGTTTTTTATGAAATTCTGGGGCCTGCAACATGCTTCCAATCAATAATCAATTTCTGCATTACCTTGTGCTAGAGGACCTGGCAGACCCATATGGGACCGGAAGTGTGTTATGTACATCGGACAAAGCCTATTCCTGATTATGTCTTGTACCTGTATAAACAATGAAGTCAATTCTGTATCGTCTGGTATAAATTCAGCGGTTTCATATGCAAGAGCATAGCAAGATATATTTTATATATACTGAACTGTTGAATCCCCTCATAATGAATTTTCAGGTATCTGTCCTTCAAATTCTTCCATTAGTTATTTTTAAATTGTGTTTTGAATATTTTCCCAAATAGTCTTTGAGGTCAGATGTAGTGATATACTCCTGTACTATCAATGTTCCATAGACAGAAGAAGAAAAATCATGAGATTAAGTCCAGCCCGGGATAATGTAGTTAGTTTGTGTCTCAAAAAAAAAATTATTGAATTCAGGCTGGAGAGATGGCTTAGTATTTAAGAACATATACACATACAGAGAGACACACATATTCACATACAACAACTAAAAGTATTTGAAAATTATTGAATGCGATTTCTATGATTCTTGAAAAACATCTTTGTATGTTTTCCAAAGAATGACTGCATTTCATTTATCTTTGCTGATTTTGACTGTAAAGCTTTTACAGTGGAAAGAGCCTGCCAGACACCGTTTATGTCCTTTACGGCTATGGTGGCACTAAGAAAGGCTTACTGGGTGTCTCATGCATGTTGTTCCTCTTTAAGAACTAGCACCCAAGAAAGGGAACATTGTGAAGGAAGGCACTTTCCAGCAGAAAATTCTGTGAGAAGAGACGGCAGTAATTTATTATTAATGCACATTACCGTGTTTCTTTTAATGATACATATACTGACCTTACTTTACTAGAAAGTTTACTTTCACTCAAAGTTGTTCAGATGGAAGGGAAATAAACCCCTAGTGCTATCAAATTTCAGCGTAGCTCCAAGAATGACCCATCCAATACAATAAAGTGCTTGCTGTCTTCAGAACACCAGAGAACTTACTACCCATGGGTTAGTCTTTGAAATCACCATGACACCATCACCTCTGATGAAAGACTTTATGTATAACTTGCTCAGCTATGTCCTTTCCCACTGAAGCAGCAGGCTCTCTAAGGTTTGGAGATATAATTTCAAGGACTGTCAAGCCTCTGTCAAAGTTTAGTGGCCCCCTGGGGAACCATGTTTTTTTTTTAACATTCTCTTTGCTAAGACAAGACTTCTCCAGAAAGTGCTAAGCAGAGTGACAGCTTCAAGCATGGGAGATTTTGTAATTTGAAGTGGCAGTTAATCTGAGGAACAACATGAGCAAATCTGCATATAACTGGCTTTCCATCTCCTCCCTCCATCCTCTCTCTTTGCCTCCTCTTTGGTTAGACCAGGACATCAGTCTAACTTGGTACTACAACTTTTTAACTCCTTTGGAAGGTCGTTTCTATCCACCCAACTACATCGATGGAATGCATTCTCTGAAGAAAGTAGTAAAATGTAGATTCAATAGAAACTGTATTTTTAGTGTTCTATTTGCATAATAAACAATATTATCCAGATGTCTATTGAACTTTTAGAATAGTTTTGCAAATATTGGAAACAACTTTAACAAAATATATGAAAAGGAAACCTTTATACAACCTTTGTTTTTACACTTTTTTTTACTGAAAATCAATTTTTATCATACAATATATTCCTATCAAGGTTTGCCTCCCCAATGCCTACAAGCTCTTTCCTGAATCCCTACCCAGATGGTGCCATACCTTCTCTCTCTTTAGAAAACAAACAAGAATACAAACAAAAACCAAAAACACACACAACCAAATCCATAAAAACACCAATCTGAAAACAATAATATACAAGCAAAATACCAGTAAGATAGCAAATGCCCAAACAAAGCAATAAAAGACCAAAAAAAAAAAGGACAAAAATAGCACAGAGAATGCAACTTGAACCTGTTTAGGCCCTTTGTATGCCGCCACAGTCTCTGAGTTCCTATGTGTGTCAGTCCTGTTGAGTCTGGCAGACACCTTTCCTTGAAGTCATCCATCATCACTGACTCTTATAGACTTTCTGCCTCGTCTTCTGCGGAGGCCACTGAGTATCAGTTGGACGTGTGGGGGGGAGGGTTTGATGAATACAGCCCATTGAGGACTGAGTGTTCCAAAGTTTCTTGTTCTCTGAACATTTCCCAGGTTGTGAGTCTCTGTCTCTGAGTTAGTTCCCATCTATTGCAAAGGAAGCTTCTCTGATGATGGCCAAGGGAGGCGCTGATCTATGGGCATATCAGAATATTGTTAAGAGTCATTTTATTGCTCCATTCCTTTCTTGTTTCCATCTTTAATTGGTGTTGAATTCCTTGCTCGTGTACCCTCTTCTCCTTGGTTCTCTTGATATACATTGCCAGAACTCTGCATTTAGACTTATCAAGCTAATAGCTGAGAAGAAAATACCAGAGTTCCTTCTGTAAGCCCTGTATCCCTTCAGGAACTTCTTAATCGCTCTTTGTGTGTAACTCATCTTCCAGTAATTTGTTTTCTCTCCTCTCTTCTCCCCTCCCCTCCCTTCCCCTGTCTCAAAGGAACTATTCTTTAACTTGACTTTATTTCGCAAGGCTTTGGTTGGGTACAATGCTGTTCACATGTAATGTGTGTGTACAAGGTGTCTCCTTCATGTTCTCTGGGTGACAGCACTGTCTCCCTCTGTGACATCACTTCCATTTCACTGCTGGTATCAAGAAGATCTGGTGAGGATATTTGCTTTTCTCCAAGCTATTCTTCTTAATGACAAGACAGCAACTGGAGGGCTGGACTCTGATCCTAGTTAACTAGTTTCCAACAAGAGTCTCACTGCCATTTTGGTACCAGCCAGCCACGTCTTTAATCAACACTGTCAATCATGCTGTGCTGACTTGCATTGCTTAGTTAGGTTCATGATGACATGTTGAATGTTTGTTTGAATATATAGTACATACGAAGCCCTTGCAAATGCTTCCACCCCTCTGAGCCTCACTTTTCTCATCTGATTACTAGGATAATAATAGATTGCTGTGGGACAATGGTCATTTATTCTGTCACTTGTATTATTTTTAATAAAATGCTGATTAGCCAGTAGCCAGGCAGGAAGTAGAGGCGGGGCAATGAGAACAGGAGAATTCTGGGAAGAGGAAGCTTAGTCTCCAGCCATGACCCCAGCCTCAGAGGAAGGAAGATGTGACTGCCTCGCCAAAAAAGGTACCAACCCACTTGGCTAACTCAGACAAGAATTATGGGCTAATGTAAGTTATAAGAATTAGTAAATAAGAAGCCTGAGCTAATGGGCCAATCAGTTTATAACTAATATAGAGCTCTGTGTGATTCTTTGGGACTTAACGGCTGCAGGACCAAGTGGGACAGAAAACCTTGGTCAACAATAGATTTACCATAAGACTGATACAAACTTTAATGAGATATTGCATATAATAAATATTATTATTAACATAAATTATCAGATATAAGCCTTGCTTTTAATCATTTTCAAATTCAGTTTGTTAAATAAGACTTACATTTATGAGCTTACATGTTGGATTCATATCCAGGTTCTCTGTGCCAGAGATCATGATCTTTGCCATTCTAAGACAGAGCTGCTAAATGCAGAAGGTTCATCCAATGCTGCAAGAGTTGGGAAGAGATAGCTGACTGCTCTTTACTTGGAGGCCTACACAGAGAAGCTAACCCAGCAGCAGAACCATGAGGGAGACTGGAGCTACTCATCCTACAAGGGGAATTTTTCTATTGTAACAAGTAATTTCTTTCAAATACGGCAATGAATTCCAGACCTAGTAATCAACATATTTCTTTTTTCTTTTGCATTTTTAAAGCAATCTTATTTACATACTCTCCCTCACATCTTCCTGCTTCCCCTACTTTCTCCACACCCCAGTCCCCATCCACTCCTCAGGGAGGGTGAGGGCTCCGGTAAGGAGTCAACAAAGTCTGTCACTGTCATGTCAGTTGAGGCAAGATCAAGGCCCTTCCCACTTGGTTGAGCAAGGTATTCCTCCATAGAGAATGGGCTCCAAAGAGCCAGTTCATGCACTAGGGATAAATACTAGTTCTACTGCCAGTGGCCCTATAAATTTCCCAAGCCACGCAATTGTTACCCACATTCAGAGGGCCTAGTTCCAGTACCATGCAGGCTCCCCCACTGTCAGTCTGGAGTCAGTGAGCTCCCACTTGCTCAGATCAACTCTTTCTGTGGGTTTCCCCATCATGGTCTTGATCCCTTTGCTCATAATAAATAAATAATAATAAATAAATAAAGCTTGCCTGAAGATCAAAGGGTAAAACAAAGCCTCCAGGGGCCAGGCCTTGGTGTCACACACCTTTAATCCCAGCACTAAAAGAAAATATAAGACAGGAAGAAGCAGAGGCTCAGGGCTCAATCTGCAGTTGCCCAAGCTTGGTAGACATAAGACTTCTCACGTAACTTGGCTATTTTGCTTTTCTGATCTTCAGGTTGAACCCCAATATCTGTTTCTGCATTTTATTATTCATGCTACAAATGACACCCAATGTTCAGCAACTACATCCATATAAAACCCAAGAGAGCCTGAGAAGGGATTTTAGACACAAAAGAACAGAGTCAAGCATGGTTTTTTGGTAGCAGCATTTTCTCGGTGGGCTTTGTTTGCCAGAGGCAAGCAGAGGCGGGCTCCTTAAAGAGGGGCTTCCTGACTCAGCAAAAACCTTGCAGCTCTTTTAAGAGGCTCTGCCAGAAAACACGTAATTGGTATTCATGAGCAGTCAGTGGCATGTTTCTTGGTGGTGGCATGGACCTAGAAACTCCACAGTGTTGTGGCATTAAACATGGCTCCCACCTACCTCTGCCATGAAGCTAGACTCTCAGGAAGCCAAGGAATGAGACAGATCCAGCTGCCAAAGCCACAACTTTAATCTTAGCTATGCTGCTTAGCAGATTAAAGACTCATGTGGTCAGAAAAAGATAGAGATATATAGTAAAGACAGAGTCGGATGGAAAACAAAACCCCTCTAAATGTTTAGCAGTGTGTTAAAAATATACATAGGCTTAGGAGAGAAAAGGAAAAGGATAGAAAACGTCCTTAAAAGATAGAGTAACTGGGCGTGGTGGTACATGCCTTTAATCCCAGCACTTGGGAAGCAGAAGCAGGTGGATCTCTGTGAGTTTGAAGCCAGCCTGGTCTACAGAGTAAGATCCAGAGAAGTCAGAGGTACACAGAGAAACCCTGTCTCAAAAACACAAAAATAAAAAGTAAAAATAAAAGCAACAGAGTAAAAAAAAAACACACATAAAGATGGAAAATACAAAGAGAATCTGGATATTGTATGCTCTTGTCTTATCTTTGAATTGTTTGACTGCTGAGGAAGGAGCAACAACTGCTAAAACACATTTGATTATAAATGCTGCTGGATTAATCCAACCTATAGATTTTGAAAATGTCTTGACTTCAAAATTTAGGTCAAAAGATATGTTACTTTGGAGAAGTGGTTTTGATTTTGTTTCCACATGAAATGAGAGGTTGTGGATTCATTGTTGTTTAAAAATATAAGGTTTGATCAAAATTACCCCCTGAAAAATCTCCAGTGGGAGCAGAGAGCCCAGATGAGCCAATGTTTCAGAGCACCTCTATTGCAATTTCTTCTGAGTTCTGCATCCATAAGAACTTCAAGGCTGCTGGTTGAGCTGTTCAAACCTCACAGATTACTCCAGTCAGGACTTGACCATAATCTTAAATTTTCTTTGGATCCACATAATATTATCAGCATCCCCAATCAGCAGGAAGTACCCTAGAAAACTATATCCACATTCCTCCCCCCAAATGGATTATGGATGTTTGTCTTTGTTTAGCGTGTTGGTTACAAGTTGTTATGGATAATGGCCAGGAAAAAAAGTTAAACAAAGATTAGAGTCAAGGTTTTTGCTTTGAAAAGAAAAAAAAGGGGGGGAATACTGTGGGATAATGCTCTGGTACACTGTAAAGATTTGTCACTCATATTGATTTAGTAAAATACTGATTGGCCAGTAGCCAGGCAAGAAGTACAGGTAGTGTGACCAGACTAGGAGAATTTTGAGAAGAGGAAGGACAGAGAGTCAGTCACCAGCCAGAAGCAGAGGAAGCAAGATGAGGATGCCTCACTGATAAAAGGTACCAAGCCACATGGCTAAACATAGATAAGAATTATAGGTGAATTTACATGGTAAGAGCTAGTTAGTAATAAGCCTGAGATAGTAGGTCAAATAGTGTATAATTAATATAAGCCTCTGTGTGTCTATTTGGGACTGAATGGCTGTGGGACTGGGTGGGACAGAAACTTCTGTCTACTGTCATGTGGCTTTTACCTCTGTCCTATTTTGTGTGTCTGACTCATTCTGCATCTGGCTAGTGACTCCTTTGACTCCACCCTTCTTCACCTAGCATGCTTAGTTCAGTTATCGTGCCTATACTTCCTGCCTGTCTACTGGCTGTTCAGCTTTTTATTAAATAAATCCAAGTGACAAATCTTCACAGTGTACAAAAGGATTATTCCACAGCAATGTGCTTGTTCTTTGTCTCCTTCCTCATATCCTGGTAGTGTAGACAATGGCCTGTCTCACTTTTCTGGTGGGTTTAAACTTAAGAGGGCCATTACTGTTGAGTGTGTTTTGTTTTTTAGTCATTATCTGTTGGTACAATGGAGTGGTACCTTCCATGCTCTTCACTAGATACACTACTGTGCATCTTCAGACTGTCCATTAAGTGGAAATGGAATTACTTTCAAGCCAGGTAGAGATTGATTCAAGCTCTGTCTTTTCACGCTAATACTTTTAGTAAGTTTCTTGACTTCAAGATGCTGCCATACCTTCAGGCACACACATAGGAATGTCTAAAAGTTTAGTTTCTGAAAAATAGTGCTCTCAACAAGTCAATTTTGTTGGATTGTTATTATAAAAACAATATCTGCTTTCATTATACATTTCCAGGGATGGCAGGTTTAGGTAAAGATGGCTTTGTAAGTCAACTTTTATTTCAGTCAGAAAATGATTCAAGTTTCAAAACCTAACTTAAAAACAAGTCCCCTATAATTTGCTTAAAAATGGTGTAAGATCTTCAGAATGCTAACCGGAACAATTCGACTGAGACCTGGTGAGTTTCTGATAGGATCCAGAACCTCTCAGTTTTGAAGGTGATTTCTTGGGTCACCACTTGACACATACCATGATGACATTTGAACAGTACCTGGGGCAATTCATAGACAGTGCTACCTGATTTTCAGCTCTGGAGCACCTTTGTAAAAAGCCTGCCATAGCGCGTTATGTTACAGGGTGCAGTCGGCCTGATAAAGTAAAAAATGAGCTTGAATTTTGCAAATCTCCTGGCACTCTTCTTCTACCACTGTGTCAGCTCAAACAAAAATGCTTTCAAATGAAGGCTATATTAAGAAGATCCTGTCAAATTATAGCAATTTCTGACAATGACTGATGAAAATTACTAGGAAAGAAAATAATTTAGCAGTGTAAAGTGATACAAATTACAACCAATGGGAATTTTGCTACAAACTATTAAAATCTTTCTTCTTTTTTTTTGCCCCTTGCAAATGGTGCTCCACGAATTCATGCATATATAGGAATTCTTTTATTTACTCAAAAGAATTCAATATAGGAATATATTTGTTCATAAAGTTGAACAAATTCATAGTTCACAAACAATGAGCCAGGGACTGTGTAGAACGCATTTTTCTATGAGATATCAGAAATGGCCACCTTCTTGATAAAGCTGGATGAGTCAATAGAAAAGGGAGAGAAAAAAATCCTATGGAGAGTTTAAATTTTAAGTATATATGTATGTACATGGTATGCATGCATTAGTATGTGCAGATGTGTATGTGCTTGTGTGCACAAGTAGACACCAAAAGAGGATGATAGGGACCTTGCTCTATCACTCTCTGCCTTATTCCCTTGAGTCAAGAGGTCACACTGAGCCTGGAGCAAGACTGTTGGTCACTGTTGATCACAAAGACCCCCAGTCCTCCTGTCTCAGCCACTCACTGATGACTGATACAGTGGTGTCTAGCTTCTTACACAGATGCTAGGCATTCAAATTCAGGTTCTCATGCTTGCTTGGCAAGCTTTTTTTCTCAGTCATCTCCTCAGCCACAAGAATTCAAATGTTGATTATAGAGGAAAATAACACATCCCTTTAGTGTTGACTGAGAGGTTTCTTTCCTGCCTGGTTCCCACAATCGTTAAGTCACAAAGAAATCACACAGAGGTCTACATTAATCATAAACTTATTGGCCCATTAGCCCAGTCTTCTTGTTAACTCATAGCTTACATTAGCCCGTTATTCTTGTCTGTGTTAGCCATGTGGCTTGGTACCTTACTCGGTGAGGCAGTCACATCTTGCTTCTTCTTGGCTGGGACAGGACTGCATCCTCTTGACAGAATTCTCCTATTTTCCTTGCCCAGCCTCTACTTCCTGTCTGGTTGTCCCGCCTATACTTCCTGCCTGGCTACTGGCCAATCAGCGTTTATTTAAAATATAATTGACAGAATACAGACCATTGCCCCACTCCACTTTAGTATGTATAAAAGACAAATACAAAAACAGGCCTGGGATTTAAATGATATCTTTCAAATTTCTTTATCTTAATTTATTTTCTGTTTATGTTATAGTTATAGTTCTGTTTTTTGTCTGACTTTTTGTTTAGCCATAAATCACACCTTTTTCCCTTGAATATTCAGATTTTAAGAGGTAATTGTATATTGGGTACAAGTCTTAATACAAAAGAACATTAGTGGCTTTCAGGTCATAACCTCTGTTGATCCTCTGTACACACAAGATTTTCCGCCAGAGAAAGTAGGGCTTATAGTCAACTCAAATCAGTATTTTGTGTTCTAATGCCATGATATGCACATTATAATTCTCCAGCATTTTAGCAACAATGTGCTGTGGTCCTCTGCACTGCAGTCCTCTGCATGGTGGTCCTCCACACTGTGATCCTCAGCACTGCGGTCCTCAGCACTGCAGTCCTCTGCACTGCGGTCCTCTGCACTATGATCCTCTGCACTGTGGTCCTCTGCACAGTGGACCTCTGCACTGCGATCCTCTGCACTGTGGTCCTCTGCACTGCGACCCTCTGCACAGTGGACCTCTGCACTGCGGTCCTCCGCACTGTGATCCTCAGCACTGCAGTCCTCTGCACTGCGGTCCTCTGCACTGCGGTCCTCTGCACTATGATCCTCTGCACTGTGGTCCTCTGCACTGTGGTCCTCTG
>PVIU01005939.1:0-107152 GCA_004026605.1 Ondatra zibethicus
TCTTTGGACACCTGTGTTTGTCTCCGTGGCATCACTGGCACTGAGTGCTACAGGTGCAGTGGAAACATAGTTTGAAATTTATTTCTAGAAATATGTTAAAGATGTCAAATTGAGATTGAATTGATGGCAAGGTCCTCTGTTCAATTGGTCAGATATTCTGAAAGGCATGTTTAAAAGGTTTTGGGAGTTACATTCAGGTTCACCAAGAAAAGAACATTCTTGGAAAAATGATTTCTGTCATGGAGAAAACAAAAAGAAGCTGGTTCTGATCTTTAAATTTTTTACAATCATTATCATATATGTTTGAACTACAAAACTTTCAAGTAGAAATTGTTTGTAGAAATTCAGTGAGATGAAATTGCGGAGAATGGATATGGGGATGCAGACAATGATTAAATAGCATCAGCACCAGGAAGCTTCTTCAACTTGGAGCACATGGAGCACATATTATTCTTCTGCAGTGACCTGTACTCCCATGGCAGGAAACTCAATTAGCCTTCTCCATGCTTCCTGGACTTTTTAAAGGAAAAGGGTGCTTTGACTCTGCAGAGGACTTCAATGCATTATCTCATTTGATATTTGCAACATTTTCTGTGGCTATTTTAGGGGGAAAAACCCTTTAAAAGGAACAGGAAGAGGGGGTAAAGTTCATCTAATCAAAATTCTTGTAAAAAATAATACCTGAAGAAATATACTAGTGAGTGTTTCATTTAGACATCCTGATGGAAGCTTCTGCCAATAAAAGCAGCTAAATAGAATAGATCAATTTATTGTTCACATTTCATTTTTTTTTTAAAAAATCACTTTGAAATTCTCTTTGTGTTTCATGGTTAGTTGCTTGGCATTCTCACCCAAGGCGAGACACAAAGCCTTTAGAGTTGTCGGCATACTCAAATGGAAAGCCAGAGTTCAAATCAAGCCGCCCAGGTATTTGAGTCATCCTTAATGTCCTCAAGCAGTTCTCTGTGCTGCAGATGTCTGTCTTTCATTCAGTGAATGGAGAAAAAGGAGACTCAATAGGATTCACTCTTCAATACTTGTCAATTGAACAAGGATGCTTCCTCCCTCTGACAAGCATGTGAATTCAAAAAGAAAAAGAAATCGCTCAGAATGAATCTCACAAGAAGTTATTATCACGGTGACCTCTTTAATGGCCAAGAACTCCACTCAGATCACAGTATCAGTTGGTCAATACCTGCTCAAATGGGCCACTGAATTCGTTCCTCTCAAGTCATTTTCTACAAGCAGGTTTCACAAAACTACTTGCAGTTCAGACTTCTGTTGACAAAGCCCAAATTTAACTCATTCAGAGCACAGAAAAGCAGCTCCTGGGAATACAGCATGCTGCTGGGTCATTCACAAGCTCACTAAAGTTTTAGAATCACTACACTAATTTCTTTACAGATCAACAGATATTGTTTTTGGGACATGAAATGTATTGAACAGAAGTCTAGCCTTCTCAGGGAATGTGGTAAAAGAGAGAAGCCAGCAGTTGTCTGTGCTACAAGCATAAGGATGTAAAGGCAGGCTCCCATGACAAATGCCATATGTCTCATATGAGAGAAAAACACAGATAACGATTCCTTGTACCACCAATGATTATGGCTTCCTCTTTATTTAGCCTTGACATATTATTTTTTATCCTAGATGGAGATAGATTAAAAGGAAATGAGGAAGAAAAAGAAAAAGGGAGGAAGGTATAGGAAGAAAGAAAGACAGACAGACAGAGAGAGAGAGAGAGAGACAGAGAGAGAACCACCAAGAATAAACCTTTGTTGACGGTCTTGACATATTCCCTTTGTTTTCTGGTATTTGTTTGAATTGACCCCGTCTTCCTTTTGAGTCAGGATCTCGCTCTATAATGGACTCACCAGCACTTAGTGTGTGGTCCACCATGGCCTCATACCCATGGCGCTCCTCCCACTTTTGCTTGCGGTTATAGATAAGAGACAACACACTCAAATTTCTCATTACTTTCAAAAAGAAAAGTCATAAAATAAACATCTTGTAGTGTAATATGACCACCTTTCTCACTTCTTGCATGTTTTTCTGTTACTTTACTTTTCTTATTGTGATTTGTTGGATATTACAAATCTTTCTAAAATTTTCTGACTAATCTCATAAAAATCTCTTTTATCATAAAAAGTGAAAAGTTAAGAGTCTTTTCGACAAAAACAAACAACAGACTCATACAGTGGCCATGTGACCATGGAATTAGCATATACACAGGGCTTCCAGCTGGAGAGTCCAGATTTCCTTTTGAAATCAAATAAGGCACCAACCTTTAGATGGTGCTTGTGAGGAGAGAGAACACTGTTAATCAGTGCTTTTAGAAGCTTTTGAGCTTCTAACATAAAAGTTTTCTATATACAGACACCAGTGGTAGAAAGGGAGCATCTCTACTCCCATGAACCCACTAGAAGAAGTTTTGCATCTTGTCTCAGCTTCTGTGGACTTTTCTTTCTTTTATCAGTTTAGAGATACTAGATTCTGTATGAATAATATATCCACCAGGAATGCAAAGAAGTCCTATTAAACTAAGTATACTAAAAGCCTAGCAAATTAGGAAGGGGATTCCTATTACTGTGGAAACAAATGACCCTGGTAACCAGATGAAAGGTGATTTCCAACAGGAACATGAAGCCTTACGAGGGTGTGATCCTTGAAAATTTCTTGTAATTCTTTGTGCAATTTGAGAGTCAGTGGATGAGTACAAGAGTGTGATCTGGAAAGATGTCATGGTCAGAGACTCAGATCTTTTATGGATGAAAGTCTGTGGTTTCAACAACTCAGCAGGGAGAATATGAACTGATGGAGATTCAAGTATCAGGGTTTTTTTTTTTTTTTTACTTCAGAAATGAGAATAGGGTTTTATGCCAGGAATAATCTTGCAAATTCCTGTAGGAAAGGAGATTAACCAGAATCCCAAAGGAGTCTTTCTAGTTGGGGGGAATATTTAGGTAAACAGGTGGGTCTGAGTAGCACAAAGGTGAACCTAGAAGCTGCTATTATTTGAAGGTCATAGTTTCCCTTCCAGATGGGGTATTAACTATTGTTGTTTTCTGCGGTTACGTGGGCTGCTTACAAGAGATTTATTTTGGTCAAGAATTCTGAGCCGTGTGGTGGTGGCACACACCTCTAATCCCAGCATTTAGGAGGCAGAGGCAGGTGGATCCCTGTGAGTTCAAGCTAGTTAGGACAGGCTCCAACGCCACAAAGAAACTCTGTCTCAAAAAAAAAAATAAATAAAAGAATTTTGTAATTCCCCTGTCCTCCAAAGCTACCTGCTCCATTGACTGTCCAGTTCAGGATAAAAGGAGTACAAAGAGTTGATTTCTTTATCTTGGTGTGAATAAGTCTGAAAGGCTTTCGTAGCTCCACAGCTGTGACGGCTGTGATGACTATAGATGTAATAGTTCAGATTTTTCCTTCACTTAATCTTTCTGCAGTTCCCAATCAAAGATAATCCTCTTTAAGGCATCAAGATCACCAAATACCCATTTCAGAAGCTGCTTCCAAAGGACTTAAAGTGATGGGATGTGTTTATGGTGCTCCAAAGTGGCCTGCATTCATGTTCACAAGAAGACATTTACAAAGCAAAAATGGATAGCTATTTTTCCAGTATAACACAACAGATTATGGAATGTCTTAAATATGTGTAGCGCTCCTTTGGCAAAATATGCTAAAGAAATCAATATATTTCTCTCATAGTGGTCATTCACTGAATTCTTGATGAAAATTTCATTATTGTGCAAACTATAAAAAGAGCCAGCCTCTAAGTGGATCCCACATGATTCAAATAGGCTTCAGGGTTCTCCTAATCTTTTTCAAATGATAGACTTTGAGACTGACTGTTGAATCTAAATGTCCACAGTGGGACAACTCATTTCTTAGAGGTATCTAAAAATTAGATGGCTGAAGTTAAATATCAGTATTTTTTATAAAAAATATTCAGGATTTTTTGTAATTTCAAAAAGATAGATGGCTAAATCTCACTATGTCCCAGGCTTGCCTATATCCCAAACTGTTTTCAGACTGGCTGCAAGCACAATCACAGAGCCTAAAGCAAATGTAAGCTGAGTCCTACTGACTCTTTAAACGCAACACACAGAGACAGTGATAGTTTTTTTTTTAAAAAAATATATTTGGGACAGTTTGTAATATTTCAAGGGGGAAAATGGAAAGACATTTTATACCTTTAGGCAAGACTGAATTACTCCAAACACCAAGTGATTCCAAATCCCACTGAGTTCAAGAGGCAGAGTTTCCAGAGATTTCTAGTGGGCACAGCACTTGGCATAATAAACTTCTCTTCTGCTCCCTTTCCTCTCCCTCAAATAGCCACATGCCCTCTACCCAACCCTTGAGACAAACTTCAGTTTTGAATGATGGATAATAGTCATTTTCAGAAATTCACTTTAAGGACTATGTTTAGTTTTCAAATACAAAAGCTATGGGAACCATCCCCTTAGGAAAATAGTAAAAATACAATCAAAACAGTTGAAATTTCAAAGGTCAAATTCATAATTCTACACTACAGTCTAGTTTTCTCCCTCTGGACACTATGGTATTACATACAGCATAAAGGGTTTCATTGGCATGTAAGGTTTAGTCTTAGGCTGACAGATGAGGAAAGGACCTTGGAGATAAACCATTTTCTCTGTCTTTCTTTTATGGAGAGGACAAAAGGCTCTCGTAAGTGGTAGCGGAACAAAAAAAGAGAAGAAATACAAAGCCAGACTCACAAAGTTCCTAAGATTATCCTTAGTCTCTTATGAGCAGCTTAGTTACTGTGAACTCGGATTCCTCTCAAATCGTTCATTGCAGCCTGCACCAGATGTCATCCATAGGGAAGCTGGCATTGCTGTAAAGGTTGAAGATCAAAAACCTATCTTAGAGTGACCACATTTATCTTGGCCCTTTGCACATGCCTCTTTTACCTAAAAATGGATGAGAAGGAAAAGTTGCTAGCCATGCAGAGGCCATGATGCTGAAGCAAAGAGCTGCAACTGTGTTCTTTTTATTAATCACTTTGTGTGTGGGGCCTGACATCCGATGCCTTTCTCTCTGTTGAAGGAAGAGAAAGAGCTGTCCTTTTTCTATGTCTAACCCCTTGATTTAGCTGATCTAATTTGTCATGGAAAATTTCTTGTTCTTCTTAAGGGTTATTAAGATTTCAATACATACTTCAGCCTTCCATCTCCTGTTTTCTTGGAATTGTGAACTAATTGGTGCTCCTCTATTTGTGCAACATTTATATTTCCTTAACTTAGGGAGGTTTTCTCCAAAGATATCTCATAATCCTAGGTAAAGATCCAGGGTCTTGAGTTGGGGAGATGAGTTAGTCAGGAAAGTGCTTGCTAAAGTGTTCACTGCCTGAGTCAAGCCACCTCCCAACCAAAACCCGCACACAGAAGCAAGGTACACTGGCACAGGCTTGTAATCCTAACACTTGAGAAAGAGAGACAAGTGGATCCCTGGGACTCAATTAGCCAGTCAGCTTAGCCTAACTGGCCCCAAGTCCTAGCCCAGTAAGAGACCCTGTCTTCACACACACACACACACACACACACACACACACACACACACCACTACCACCACCACCAACAACAACAACAACTACAAAATCAGAAACAAAACAAACAAAAAAACAAATTGAGGGTGCTCTCTGGACTTCATAAGCACAGGTGCACGTATACATATACCCCAATACACATCTGCACACACACACCCCAACACATGCATGTGCAAACACATATGCACGTACACATACACCAATAAAAATTTCAAGGTTTGGGCATAAGAGACCAGGATCTGCTGTGAGAGACTGAGGGGTCCCTGAAAGTCTGAGACTTCTGTACAAAATAGCAGATCACAAGACATCTTACATAAACACTTTCCTGTGCTGAAGCTCTTAAGACCTTGAAGCTATGACTTCTCTACAAAACACAATTTTCCATCAGGCAATTTTTACAGAGTGAATAGAGAGATGCATGAGTCATCACAGAGATGGCTTACACATGTTCTCTTAATAATGTGTGCTTCATAATGTACAAAAGGAAGTCTATTTGGCTTTGGTATTTGCGTAATAGCAGAGCTCTTCTCAGTGGTCAATGCCATCCATATCCATCTAGGTGGGAGGTAATTTCAGAAAAGCTGTGCACTGAAACACCGTCCGTGGGAGGAAAGAGAACAGATGAAAAACAGAGGTTTTAGAGGCCAAAAACTGCAGGCACCAAAGCCACATCTTACAGAAACTTTCCCTGTCTGCAAAATGTTTAGCCAAACTGGAACTGACACTTATGATTCTCTAAGATAAACTTTATGCAAATAT
Organism: Ondatra zibethicus; assembly: GCA_004026605.1. Taxonomy (NCBI): domain Eukaryota; kingdom Metazoa; phylum Chordata; class Mammalia; order Rodentia; family Cricetidae; genus Ondatra; species Ondatra zibethicus. The sequence continues at coordinate 6,335 of PVIU01005939.1, forward strand.
TCAACATAAATATTGTACCTGACTGTAAAATAGTTAATAAGTGATAGCACTTATTTTGAATCAGCACTGAAATTTTGCAGAGTATTTTTTTTTTGGTGGAGTTATTTTTGTTTGTTTTGTTGTTGGATTTTTTTTTTGTTTTTTTGTTTGTTTGTTTGAGACAAGGTTTCACTATGAGACATCTCTGACTGTCCAAGAACTCATTATGTAGACCAGGATAACTTTAATTCATAGAGATATACCTGCCTATGCTTTGTAAGTGTTGGGATTAAAGGTGCGCATCACCAGCCCAGCCATCAAATAAAATTTTAGAGATTCAAGTTAATATACCCATTGAATATCCATATGCAATTGAAAAAAATCTTGTAACAAACTTTTAAATTTTGTTTTTGTTCATTATTTTATGAATGGTAATTTTGCCTGCATATACGTCTGTGTACCACCTGCAAGCCTGGTACTTTCATAGACCGTAGAGCCTTTGGACCTGGAGTTAGAGATGGCTGTAAGCTACCATGTGGGTGCTGGGAATCAAACATAAACTCTCTACAAGGGCAGCGGATACTCTTAACTGCTGTGCCATCTCTCCGGCCCCCTAATAGAAATTCATAAGATCCTTATTTCAACCTCTTCATTTTTCTATCAAATCCAATGCCAAGTAGAAACAAACAGAAAAATTTAAGGTTAGGTTTCCTTTTTTTTTCATTTCTCCTCATCACCTGATCAAAGGCCTCCCTCCTATCAGTTAAACGTACCAAGAGAAGGGCTAGTATCTAGGACACTCAGCTTTTATAATTAGACAGTGAATGTTAATGGTTCACTAAATAAGTATTAACTCTTTAATGACATCAAAAGTGGAAATCACTCTATCAATCTGGTGATAACAGTATTTTATAAGAAACATGATTTCTGCTAAAGTTTGAGGTTTAACAGTATTTTATAAGAAACATGATTTCTGCTAAAGTTTGAAGAAAAGGTATGCAGATGTTTTCATTTTATAGATGAGAGATATGAGACATGAGGAGACTGTGACTTGCTCAAAATTAAAATGCATTTTCATGACAGAAAAGGTAATGAGAGCAGTGCCTTGGATTTTTTTGGTAAAATCTTCTTGAACTAAAATTCATCTACAGACCTTAAGTATCTGACTCTGACACACTGTATACAATCATGTTTGTACGTAATCAGGCAAAAATCGAACTTTTCCAGAGAGCGGAGGACCCTGTGAGCTGCCTCTTGTCAGTACCCATGGTAACAAGCACCCTGCCTCCTGGCACTAGTGAATGGTTTCACGGGATTTAAAATTCATCTGTGTTGATATGAATGTTCTCTTTATGTAGTTTCTTTTGTTCATCTGTTATTCTTTGATATTCAGCTATTACTGCTGCATAATATGCCATTATATAAGGACACACCTTTGGGATTTTTGGTGGTGTTTACAGGTTTTGCGGTTGGCATTACTGTGTAATTATTTGGAGATTTGTACCTACACCATTTCTGCTAAGTATATAACTAAAAAATCCAGTTTATAGCTGATAATGCATTTTCAAATAGACTGCTGTTTTGACCCTGAGATCAACCTTGACCTGTAAAGTTTTCCAGCTTGACAATGGAATGACAAGACTGATGTACAGGGAAGGCTAAGAGGGACTGAGAGCATTTGGAACACAATTGGCAGTGAATAGCCCTGAGCTCCTGGGGTCTTAAAAAGTCACTCAACAGATGCCCTGAAGCCAGGTTATTTTATTTATAAAAGCACTGCTCTGTTGTTGTGTTTGTTTATTTTATTGGTAGCATTTCATCTCCAGATCTGTCATATCTTCACCACTCTTCCTTCTATTCTTAAATCCACCTATCACTCAAGACTCTTTCTCTAGGAGGGCTTTTGCTTTTTACATGTTTTTAAATTATTAAATTAATTTAATTATTAATGAGTACACAAGTTATCTTTTTTGAAAAGGAAGCAAACTATCTTTTTTCATTATACATGCCAATCTAAGTTCCCACTACCTCCCCTGCTCCAATTCCTTCCACATATCCCCTCACCCCATGCCCGACCCATTCCTCAGAGACAATAAGGCACATTGCTTTGGGGAAGGTCCAAGGCCCTCCTTACTATATCTAGGCTGAGCAAGGTATACATCCAAAGAGAATAGGTTTCCAAAAAGCCAGTATAATCAGTAGGGATAAATCCTGGTGCCACTGCCAGTGGCCCCTCAGTCTGTCCCAGTTATGCAACTGCCAATCACATTCAGAGGGACTAGTTTGGCCTTATGCTTGTTCCTTCCCAGACCAGCTGATGTTGGTGAGCTCCCATTAGCTCAGGTAAAGTGTTTAAGAGGGTGAATCAATCATGGTCTTGACCTCTTTGCTCATATTCTCATTCCTCCCACTCTTCAACTCTTCAACTGGTCCTTGGGGGCTCAGTCCAGTACTCTGATGCCTCTGTTTCCATCAGTTGCTGGATGAAGGTTCTATGGTGATATTTAAGATATTCATCAGTCTGACTACAGGACAAGGCCAGTTTGGGCACCCTCTCCTCTATTGCTTAGGGTCTTAACTGGGGTCATCCTTGTGGATTCCTGGAAATTTCTCTAGAGCCAGGTTTATTGATAGTCCTATAATGGCTACCTCAATCATCTCTGTCCTTCCTTCACCTCAACTATACCATTCCCTTAAGTTCTCCTTGCCCCTCCCCTTCTCTTCTTCCTCTTCCACCCTCTCTTCTCTCCCCGTCCGTGTTCCCAATTTTGTCACACAATCTTGTCTATTTTAACTTTCCAGGTGGATTTGTATATGTTTTTCTTAGGGTACACCTTGCTACTTAGTTTCTCTAGGATTGATATCTTAGTTTATAACTAGTATCCACTTATGAGTGAATCCATACCATATTCATCTTTTGGGGTCTGGGTTATCTCACTCAGGATGGTGTTTTCTAGTTTCATCCATTTACATGCAATTTTAAGATGTCTTTTTTTTCTGCTGAGTAGTACTCTAATGCATAAATGTGCCACATTTTCTTTACCCCTTCTTTGGTTGATGGAAATCTAGGTTGTTTCCAGGTTCCAGCTATTATAAATAATGCTGCTATGAACATAGTTGAACAAACATCTGCTGTGGGAGCTCCTTCTGCTCTTTCAGCCAATAGCCGTTAAGATACTAGCCCACTTGGGCATGGTCTCTTTTGCTTTAAAAAGCAGCAGTAGCCCTGTTCTTGCTCTCTTGCTTCCAGCTCCTGTTTCCAGCTGCTAGACTCTGTTCCTGTTTGCTCAGAGGGCTGTTGTCTAGGACAGTGATCTGTAAGTTTTCCCCTTAAATAAATAATCCTTTTATTAATCATAATTCCAAACTGGTGTGGAACTTGTTTTGTGACTTATGACTTCATCTGGTGCCCAATGAATGTTTGGTTTTAGAACATCCACCCCCAGACCTGGCTCTACTACCCACCCCCAGCTTGGAGGGTGCCTGGCTAGGCCCTCCCTCAGCCAGCCACGGCCTGTGCATGGAGCCAGCAGTTCATTTGGGTATAGAATTCTCGCGAAGTGGTGGCTTTTCTTGCTACAGATCGGCCGCAGTTCTTTATATTATATCATTACTCACCTCAGAGTGGCTTCCAGTCCTCCCACCACCACACACTGCACAGAAATTCAGACGGGATACGGGCTTTCCTGGGTGCCTGCTGTTATCTTGTTATCCCTGTGCTCCTGCGGCTGTTGACCAATCAGGGCCCACCGCAGTACACAGTTTGTGATTTCTATTAATAACTATTTTTAATCTAAGCATATCTTTTAGCATTTCACACTAAAATCAGATTCATACCAGTCACGTGACTCCAACTGCGTTTGTGGGTGGCCTGAGACACCTACTGGCAGGTTACAGTTATTGCACATAATCCAGCTAATTAAACCACAGGAAAGATTTAATACCCTAAATATAGATCATAAGTTGCTAATTTCAAAGGGCAATATGTTAGACAGCCTAACCATACAAGGTTTCAATAGCCTCTTTACTTACAGCATGTGTGAGGTTTTACAAGACTTATATGTTGTCCCTTCTACATCATTAATCTTAATTCTGGGGATTAGTTTTGTCCTCAATATTTTTTTCTTAAAAAATGGTTTGACAATAGGGCTAAGAATGAGGCATTTTTAGAAATGGTGCAGTCTTTACAGACTGAAACCATGTTTCTCAAGAAAGACTTTGGAAATCTGAAGAAGGATACAACTTCATTTAGTGGGAGATTAAGCACTCTGAAAAGGAAACATGATTTGGCACATAAAACCCTATCAATGACAGTGGGTGCTGAAACATTATTTGAGAGAATTTGCACTGTTGAATGTATTAATCAGACTCTGTCAAAGGGGTATGACAGATTGACTGAGAGAATGTATCTACAGGAAGGTAATATGTATGCTATAAAGATTATGTCCAAGGATGAGACATTATCTCTACTGGACAGAATTCATACCTTGGAATCCTCAATGAGGGCATTAGAGCAGAACACTGGAAAGGAAATCCAGACATTACAAAAGGCAATGGTAAACAGATTTGAAAAAATTGAGGAAATTATCAAATTTGATGACCAGGAACAAAAGGTAAAAAGGCAAAATTTAACCTCATCAGTATGTAAAAATCTCTGGGATAGCTTCCTCAGAGTTCTTCCTGCCTTTCCTGTTGTCAAAGAATATACATGGGAGCCCATATGTATGACTGATCTAAAGAAAATTAAACAAGCAATTGTAGCTTACGGACTACATTCATCCTTTGTTAGGGAGATGGTCAAAACCTCGACTTTCAGTAACAAAGCAACACCTCAAGATTGGGCTCAGTTAATCTCAGCAGTCCTAGAAAGTGGACAGCAATTACTTTGGAGTTGCTTTTTTAAAGAGGAGGTGAGATTTTTAGAGTAACTAGAAAAAGCAAATGGACTTGAGATTTCCCTACACCAAATTCTATGCAAAGGACCTTATTCTGATCGTTAGGATCAAGCTCTTAATGATGACTTTAAAGGCTTGGAACAGGATTCAGGAACCAAGAAATAGAGTTGGATCATATCTTAGGGTTAAAGAGGGTCAGAGAGAACCTTTTAGTGACTTTTTGCAAAGACTGACTAGGGCTGTACAAATAGGGCTAACTGACCCAGCAGCTAGATGTATAATAATTGAATCTTTGAGAATGTCAACATTGAGTACAAGTGTATCCTTGGGCCTTTAAAGATCAGATCAGCACCCATGGATGAGTGGGTCTTGCACACAATGAATGTCGAGACACTTGATTATGGTACTGAAGTGTGGGTAGGAGAAGCAATTTCCAATGGTAAGAAAAGACATCAACATACCAAATATTTTAATTGTGGTAGAATGGGACATATGAGAAGGGATTGTTGACAATGGATTCCTAGGAATAATGCCTCCTCTGGAAATGGCAGAAATAGGAGGACACAACCTTCAGGTGTATGTAGGAAGTGCGGCAAAGGCTGACATTGGACAAATGAATGCAGGTCAACAGAAGATAGATAAGGCAACCTGATTCCATTGGGAAACACTGTGGGGGGGCCTCTCACAGGCCCCCATGATGAATGTGGTCCAGTCATTACCAGTTACAGTGGAGAACGTGTCTCACCAAGAAAATTAAAAAATTCAATGCCTGCTGTAAAAAGCAATACTGGTCTGAATGATGGGTTGAATATATAGGATGAGTCACAAAATCCAGTAGGACAGAGGAAACATATATTTTGGCAGACTTCTAAACGATCAAAGACCAAAGCTAAGAGTTTGTATAAATGGCATTTTTATTGAAGGCTTATTAGACATGGGTGCGGATGTAAGTATCATTACTCCAGAATCTTGGCATCTGAATTGGCCTCTTCAAGAAGTAGATGTTCAGTTCCTGGGAATTGGAACCCTATCTCAGGTAAAACAAAGCATGAGAAAGGTTGAATGCATAGGGCCAGAAGGGCAAATAGGAAGACTAAGGCCATATATAGCCAATATTGCAGTGAATTTGTGGGGCCATGACCTATTGCAGCAATGAAATACCCAGATTAACATTCTTGCAGCCCCAAAATCTCATGTTTCTGAGGAAAATATTAGAAGAGATTACAGACGATGGACACCAGCCACTTGAGCTATACAAAAACACAAAGCAATTGATAAAACTTCAGAGGTACCAACAGCCCTACGTCTAAAATGGTTAACTGAGAAACCAATATGGGTTAAACAGTGGCCTCTAGCTGAGGAAAAGTTGAAGGCTTTAGAACAGCTGGTACAAGAGCAACTAGATGCTTGACATATAGAAGAATCTACAAGCCCTTGGAATTCTCCTGTATTTGTTGTCAAAAAGAAATCTGGAAAATAGAGAATGGTGACAGATCTAAGGGCTATCAACAAGATTATTCAACCTATGGGCCCTCTACAATCTGGAATTCCTCTGCCTTCTCTGTCACCAAAGGGATGGCCTCTCATAGTTGTTTATTTAAAGAATTGTTTCCTTACTATACCTTTACAAGACAAGGATAGAGAAAAGTTTGCCATCACGGTGCCTACTTATAATCATTCTCAGCCTACTAGAAGATATCAATGGACCATCCTCCCACAGGGAATGCTCAATAGCCTCACCCAATACTTTGTCAGCCAGCCATTGTAAATAATATGTAAGCAATTTCCTAAGTCTATAATCTAACATTACATGGATGACATTTTGTTATCTGATTCAAATATAGATACATTAGAAAGGATGTTTGAAGAAGTAAAGAAAGTCTTGCCTAAATGGGGATTACAAATTGCTCCTGAAAAGATTCAAAGAAGAGATTCTGTTAATTACCTAGGTTGCAGAATAGGCTTACAGAAAATTAGAACACAAAAGGCACAAATTCAGAGAGCTCGGTTTCAGACTCTTAATGACTTTCAAAGATTATTAGGAGACATTTCCAGTTTATGGCTGGGTGTTGGGATAACACCTGATCTAATAATTCATTTAAACAAAACCTTAGATGGTGATAAAGACTTGAATAGTCCCAGAGAATTAACAGCTGAAGCAGAAAAGGAATTGATGGTTGTTGAGGAGAAATTACAGGAGGCATATGTGGATAGGGTGAATCCAAATCTTAATTGTATTCTAGTCATATTGCCTTCCAGAATTTCTCCTACAGGAATTTTAATGCAGAGGGATGATATTATCTTAGAATGGATCTTTTTACAATATAAACCAAGTAAAAAATTAAAAACTTATGTGGAAAATGTCTTTGAATTAAATATAAAAGGCAAATTGAGACTTTGTCAATTAGCAGGTATAGACCCAGCAGAGATTATGGTGCCTTTTACTGTTGATGAAATAAAAAAAGTTATGGGAAGACAATGAACCCTGGCAAAGGGCTTGTGCTAATTTTTTGGGAGAAATTAATTCAAATTATCCCTAAAGCAATAGATTAACCTTATAGAGAGAACTCCTTGGATTCTTCCCCGAATTGTACGTGATGCAGCAATAACTGGAGCCCATACATTTTATACTGATGCAAATAAATCAGGGAAGGCAGGTTACAAATCAGAAGAATTAAGTAACTGGAACAAAGCCCTTATAATTCTGTCTTGAAGGCAGAATTATATGCTATTCTTTTGGTACTAAAGGATATTAAAGAACCTCTCAATATAGTTAATGATTTGCAAGATGCAGAAAGAGTTATCTTGCATATTGAAACTGCTGAATTTATACTGGATGATACAGAATTGACTTTATGATTCATCCAGGTGCAAGACATAATCAGGAATAGGTTTTGTCCTATATACATAACACACATCCAATCCCATACGAGTCTACGAGGTCCTCTAGCACAAGGTAATGCAGAAATTGATCAATTATAGATTGAAGTATGTTGCAGGCCTCTGAATTTCATAAAAAATCCATCATGTCGATAGCAAAGGTTTAAAGAAAGATGGCAACAAGTTAAGGAGATTATAAAGAGATGTCCTACTTACTCTTTTTATAATCAAACACCATTGCCTGCAGGGAGTAACTCAAAGGGTAGTCAAAGGAATGAAATCTGACAGATGGATGTGTTCCACTTTATGGAATTTGGTAAATTAAAATATGTATACCATACCTTAGACATGTATTCAGGTTTTCAATGGATAACTGCCTTGAGCTCAGAAAAGGCTGATTCAGTAATCACACATTTATTGGAAGTTATGGGTATCATGGGTATACTTGCACAAATAAAGACAGACAATGGTCTAGCATATGTATCTAAGAAAATGAAACGCTTTTTTGCTTATTATAATATAAATCACATTACAGGTATACCAAATAACCCTACTGGTCAGGAAGTTATAGAAGGGTCAAATCGTACTATAAAGGTTATGCTGAACAAACAGAAAGGGATGGAAAATACCCCCAGAAATAGATTGCATAATGTTTTGTTAACCTTGAATTTTTTTAACGCTAACGAGAAAGGAACAACAGCAGCAGAGAGGCATTGGATAATGGAAAAACATCTGAATTGAATCAACCAGTACATTTCAAGGATGTGTTGACCTTGCAATTGAAACCAGGAGATGTACTATGAAGGGAAGGGGTTTTGCTCTTGTTTCCACAGGAGAAGAAAAATTATGGATACCATCAAAATTAACGATGATTCTCTTTGAAAAGAAGAAACCCGTTGAAACAGAGAAATGACAGCTCATCCACAATGGTGACAAAAGCCATATAGGGTTGGGGCAGGGTTCTGCTCTTATCTTTGTAGGAAAATTACATGTCATCAAAAATTCAAGAGACTCTGGATGCTTGAATGCTGACCAAACAAAAAATAACTACCCACTAAGGATCATCTAGAAAATGGAATATGCATTATGTATAAAGGTACTGGTTATACTTATATTTACACATACACACACACACACACATGTATTCAGCTGGCTTTGGAGTTGGACAATGGCTCTGTATTTCTCTAAATTCAAGCATGTTGTTAAAAGGAACATTCAGAGTTTCTGTCTCATATCGGGAGCCATCTGGTATGGGACAGAAGGAAAAATATTACTTCCATTTTTGTCTATATCATATTCTTCATTGAATCTATGTTTATATGAATGATGTTTAAGTGTTTCATGATGAGCAATAGATTTTCCTACAGATCCTTTTCCTGCAGTAATCTTTAAAGTTTCCAGGAAGAAGATGGGGCCCCACAGCAACAACTCTACCTGGTTGAGATGGCATTGTGATGCAGACAGTGCTACTATAAGACTGCTTCTTTTTTTGAGTACCAGCTGCTGAAATGGTACACCTACTCATGACATTCTGGCCAGAACTTCAAATAATAACTTTGAAAAAAAATCCTATCTAACGACTGCTCAGAAATTATTTGCAACTATACAAGACAGTAATTTTGAAACTTAACCATCACTTTAATTTTGCAGGATCCCATTAAGAGAATATTGCCCCCATGACAGTGGGAAGCAATTCTAGAGAACAATGCCCCATCCCAAAAAAGTTTGTCCACAGGATTGGGAACATTGTTTAGGGGTTGTTGATTATTACTTGTATTAGATAGAGGGTTAGGGTGAAAGGTATGTTTGTCTAAAAAAAGGGGGGAATAGTAATAGTGGTAATAGAGTGAATACTTGTGAGCTATTATTCATGGATAATTTACATTGGTATGTTTTTTGTATTTTGATATAAGTTCAAATTATATTTCTTATTTTTGTTTGTATTATTTGTACACCTATGCAAATTTATTCTGTCAGATTATATATATGTATGTTCTTTTCTCTGTTTAGGACATTTTGTATATTGATACAACTTTTAGGATATATTTTCATATTGCATTATATATTACTCTTTCCTCTGATCAAGATATTTATAGATTGTTTACGTTTTGAGGTCATTGTCCTCATTTGAGGCACATTTGTTTACAGATTATTTGATATTCTGACATGAAGTTTTACTCTCTAAGTTATACAGATATTAATTATTATAGGTCAATAGTTGTTCATGTTTGTTGTACGTACTGTCCGATCAATTAGGTTCTTTAGATACATAGAGATTGTATTCTCTCTAGATAGGTAATCTTCAACCTCTTCAAGGATCTGTGGAAAATGGCATTTAAATAACTTAGGGTTCTGTTGACATGAGACATGACTGCTTCTGATAGCACCAATCTACTCCCAAGAGAATGTTGAGCACCAAAGGCACTCCACTTGGAGCTTGTTTTTTTTTCTTGGCAAAACTGGCCTTTGGGCAAGCAATTGACAATGCCTCAACCACTGACAAATTGCATGATATCCGGAAATGGATAAGCAGGACTGTCAAGTCTTGCCAAGACAGGATAAAACGGTTTTGAAAAATTTCCTGCCTCTGAAAATGGTCTGTCAATTACTCTAGGTCATAGCCAAAGTTGGTTGCTTCAACATTGCAAAATGAGACATTGGTTGATTGCTCAGGTAGTTAAATGTCTCTGTTATATATTGCTCACTTTGGAAGCTACTTGATTGTATTTCCTGCCTACTCAAGTAATATTATCTCCCTTCTCAGGCCTTTGATAGGGTTGAAGATTAGATAGTCATAGTTACTGTCCTCTTATGATGTAGCCAAGCCATTTCCAATACAAGATTTAGACTCCTTAGAATAGAATGTTTATCAAAACATTTAGCATATGTTCCTTGCTTAATATTGTTTATCCTGATTGTAACTCTAATCTTATACTTGATATCTGTTCGTAATGTATATTGTTTTGTTTTGGGTTTGGAACTCTCTTACTTAAACAAAATGGAGGGATGCTGCAGGAACTCCTTCCACTCCTTCAGCCAATAGCCTATAAAATACCAGCCCACTTGGGCATGGTGTCTTTTGTTTTAAAAAGCAGCAGTAGCCCGGCTCTCGCTCTCTTGCTTCCAGTTCCCACTTCCAGCTGCTAGACTCTGTTCCTGTTTGCTCAGAGGGCTGTTGTCTAGGACAGTGATCTGTAAGTTTTCCCCTTAAAAAATACCCTTTTATTAATCATAATTCCAAACTGGTGTATAATTGTTTTGTGACTTACACCTTTAAACATCTTTGTAGTATGATTGAGTATCTTTAGGGTATATAGCCAAGAGTGGAATTGAAGGATCCTGAGGTAGGTTGATTACCAGTTTTCTGAGAAACCCTCATACAGATTTCCAAAGTCATTGTACAAGGTTGCATACCTAGCAGCAATGGATGAGTGTTCCCCTTACTCCACATCCTCCCCAGCATAAGCTATCATTTGTGTTTTTGAACTTAGCCATTCTAACAGTTGTAAGATGGAATCTCAGAGTTGTTTTCATTTGCATTTCTATGACAACTAAGGATGTCAAACATTTCCTTAACTGTCTTTTAGCCATTTGAGATTCTTCTCTTGAGAATACTGTTTAGTTCTGTACCCCATTTTTTAATTGGGTTATTTGGAATTTTGATGTCTAATTTCTTGAGTTCTTTATATATTTTGGAGATCAGTTGTCTGATGTGGGGTTGGTGAAGATCTTTTCCTATTTAGTAGGCTGCCTTTTTTTGTCTTATTGATCATGCCTTTGTTTTACAGAAGCTTCTTAGTTTCAGGAGGCCCCATTCATTTATTGTTGCTCTCAGTGTCTATGATACTGGTGTTATAGTTAGGAAGTGCTCTCCTGTGCCCATGCATTGAGGATACTTCCCACTTTCTCTTCTATGAGGTTCAGTGTGTTTTGATACATATACATAGGTCTTTAATCCATTTGGACTTGAGTTTTGTGCATAGGGATAGATATGGATCTATTTTCATTCTTCTACATGTTGATATGTAGTTATGCCATCAACATTTGTTGAAGGTGCTTTCTTTTTTCCCATTGTATAATTTTAGGTTCTTTATCAAAAATCAGCTGTTCATAGATGTGTGGAATAATATCCAGACCTTGGATTATATTCCATTGGTCAACCTGTCAGTTTTTATGCCAATGCTAAGCTGTTTTCATTTCTGTAACTGTGTAATAGAGCTTGATGTCAGGGATGGTGATGCCTCTGGAAGTTCCTTTATTGTACAGGATTGTTTTGGTTTCTATGTTTTTTTGCTTTTCCATATGAAGATGAATATTGTTATTTCAAGCTCTGTGAATAATTGTGTTGGAATTTTGATGGGGATTGCATTGAATCTATGGATTGCCATTTTTATTATGTTGACCCTACCTATTGAAGGACATGGGAGATATTTCCATTTTCTGGTATCTTCTTCAATTTCTTTCTTCAAAGATTTAATGTTCTTGTCAAATAGGTCTTTCGCTTCTTTGGTTAGTGTCAACCCCAAGATATTTAATGTTATTTGTGGCTATTGTGAAAGGTGATGTTTCTCTGATTTCTTTCTCAGCTTCTTTGTCATTTGTATATAGGAGGACTACTGATTTTTTTTTTTTTTAGTTGATATTGTATCCTGCCACATTACTGAAGGTATTTGTTGGCTGTAGGATTTCCCTGGTAGAATTTTTGGGGTCATTTATATATATTATCATGTCTTCAACAAATAAAGTTTCACTTCTTCCTTTCCAATTTTAGTCCCCTTGATTTTCTTTTACTGTCTTAATACTATAGCCAGAACTTGAAGAACAATGTTGAATAGATATGGAGAGAGTGGACATCCTTGCCTTGTTCCTGACTTTAGTGGAACTGCTTTGAATTTCTCTCCATTTAATTGATGTTGGCTGTCAGCTTGTTGTATATTACTTTTATTATGCTTAGATATACTCTTTGTATTCCTGATCTCTCCAAGACTATCAAAAAGGGGTGTTAGATTTTATCAAATGCTTTTTCAGCTTCTAATGAGATAATAATATGGTTTTGTTCTTTCAGTTTATTTATATGATCAATTACATTGATAGATTTTCAGATGTTGAATCATTCCTGCAGCTCTGGGATGAAGCTGACTTGATCATGAAGAATGATTTGTGTGTGTGTGTGTTCTTGGATTCGGTTTGCCAGTATTCTATTGAGTATTTTTGCATCTATGTTCATGAGTGAGATTAGTCTGTAATTCTCTTTCTTGGTTGAGTCTTTGTGTGGTTTTGATATCAGGGTAACTATAGCCTCATAAAAAGGGTTCAGCAAAGTTCCTTCTGTTCTTATTATGTAGAACATTTTGAGGACTATAAGTATTAGCTCTTCTTGGAAGTTCTCATAGAATTCTGCACTAAAACCACCTGGCCCTGAGCTTTATTTATTTATTTATTTATTTTGTTGAAAGGCTTTTGATGACAGCTTCTGTTTCTTTAGAGTTTATAGGTCTATTTAAATTGTTCACCTGGTCTTGATTTAATTTTGGTATATGGTATCTATCCAGATAAATGTCCATTTCTTTTACATTTTCCAGTTTTGTGGAGTACAGGATTTTGTAGTATGACAAACTGATTCTCTGGATTTCCTCAGTGTCTGTTTTTATGCCCCCCTTTTAGTTTATGATTTTGTTAATTTGGATGTTCTCTCTCCGCCTTTTGATTAGTTCAGATAAGGGTTTGTTTATCTTGTTGATTTTCTCAAAGAACCAGCTCTTTGTCTCATTGATTTTTTGTATTGTTTTCTTTATTTCTATTTTATTGATTTCAGCCCTCAATTTGATTATTTCCTGTCTTCTACTCCTCCTGGATGAGTCTGCTTCTTTTTGTTCTAGAGCTTTCAGGTGTGCTGTTAAGTCACTAGTGTGAGCTTTCTCCATTTTCTTTATGTGGGCACTTAGTGCTATGAACTCTCCTCTTATCACTGCTTTCATAGTGTCCCATAGGTTTGTGTACACTGTGCCTTCATTTTTGTTGAATTCTATAAAGTCTTTAATTTCTTTATTTCTTCCTTCCCAGGGGTGCTTCAATAGTTCACTGTTCAATTTCCATGAGTTTATAGGCTTTCTGAGAGTAGTGTTGTTGTTCAATTCTAACTTTAAACCATAGTGATTCAATAAGATACAGGGGGCTACTCCAATTATTTTTATGTATCTGTTGAGGTTTGCTTTGTTACCAAGTTTGTGATCAATTTTAGAGAAGGTCCCATGAGGTGCTGAGAAGAAAGTGTATTCCTTTTGTGTTTGGGTGGAATGTTCTGTAGATGTCTATTAAGTCCATTTTAGTCATGACATCTGTCAGTTCTCATAGTTGTCTGTTAACTTTCTGACTGGTTGACCTATCCATTGGTGGGAGTGTTGAAGTCTCCTACTATTAGTGTGTGTGGTTTGATGTACTATTTAAGCTTTAGTAATGTTTATTTTACATATATGGGTACTTTTGTATTAGGGACATAGATGTTCAGAATTGAGACTTCATCTTGATGGATTCTTTCTGTTATGAGTATAAAGTATCCTTCTCCATTTCTTCTGACTGATTTTAGTTTGAAATCTATTTAGTTAGATATTAGGGTAGCTATTCCTGCTTGTTTCTTAGGTCCATTTCCATTTGATTGAAAAACCTTTCCCAACACTTTACTTGGAGGTAATATCTGTTTTCGAGATTGAGGTGTATTTCTTATATACAGCAGAAGGCTGGATCCTGCTATCATATCCAATCTCTTAGCCTGTACCATTTTATAGGTGAATTGAGTCCACTTATATTAAAAGATATTAATGACCAGTGGTTGTTAATTTCTGTTATTTCTTGGTGGTAGTGGTTATGTGTTTCCCTTCTTTGGGTTTTTCTGATGGGTGGTTATTTTTTGCCTGTGTTTTTGTGGGTGCAGTTAGCTTCCTTGCATTGGGGTTTTCCCTCTAGTACTTTCTTTAGGCCTGGGTTTGTGGATATGTATTGTTTAAATCTGGTTTTGTTGTGGAGCATCTTGTTTTCTTTATTGATGGTGATTGAAAGCTTTGCTGGATATAGTAGTCTGTGATGGTATCCATGGGTCTTAGTGTCTGCAGCACATCTGTTCGGGATCTTATGGTTTTCATGGTTTCCATTGGGAATTCGGGTGTAATTCTGATAGGTCTACCTTTGTATGTTACTTGACATTTTTCTTTTGCAGCTCTTAATATTCTTTCTTTATTCTGTATGTTTTGCATTTTGATTATTATATGGCAAGGAGATATTTTTTTGATCCAGTCTATTACCAAATAGACTGGATCTATTAGGTAATAGTTCTGTAAGCTTCTTCTATCTTCATAGGGATATCGTTCTTTAGGTTGGGAAAGTTTTCTTCTATGATTTTGTTGAATATATTTTCTGTGCCTTTGAGCTGGAGTGCTTCTCTTTCTTCTATCCCCATAATTCTTAGGTTTGGCCTTTTCATGGTGTCCCAGATTTCCTGATGTTTTGTGCTAAGAATTTGTTGGATTTCATGTTTTCTTTGACCAAAGAATCAATTACCTGTATAGTATCTTCAACACCTGAGATTCTCTCTTTTGTCTCTTGTATTCTGTTGTTTATACTTGCCTCTGTAGTTCCTACAAAGTTTTCGTTTAATATTTTTAATTTACTTATTTACTCTGTGTGTGTGTGTGTGTGTGTGTGTGTGTGTGTGTGAGTGAGTGTGTGTGTGTGAGTGTAAGTACCTGTGCACAGTTTCACATCAAATTGCACATGGAGGTCAGAAGACAACTTGCTAAAGTTCTTTCCTTCTTGGTCTTGGGAATTGAACTCAGTTTTTAGGCTTGGCATCAAGCAGGTTTTGTCTAAATGAGCCATCTTTCTTGATTCAAGTAACGAATTTCCTTATGGTACTTTCATATGTACTTTGGTTTGTAAATATTCCCAGCTCCCAGTCTCCTTTGCTTGCTTTTGTTGGTCCTCTTTCCCCTTTGCCATTATCCTCCTCTTGCATCCATGTCACATGTATTATACTGTCCTGTTTTTTCTTTTTTTTTCTGACTCCCCTTTCCCTCACTATCTCTTCCACTCTAATATTCTCCTTTCTAGTTTCATGGCCTAAATTACTTAATACATGTGCGCACGCATGTGCACATGCGCACACACACACACACACACATCAATTAATATAGGATTTACATATGCTAGAAAACATGTTGCATTCATCTATTTGAATCTGAATTATTTTGTTTGATAGTTTCAACTTCCTTATATTTTCCTGAAAATGTCATGATTTTATTTTCCTTTATGTTTATATAAAATTCCATTCTGTTAATCTGCATTTACTTCTATTCTTTTGGTAGTAGATAGAGAATGGGGCCAGCCTAGGTAAATTGGTAAAGTAAATGCTGTCCCTATTACAGACTTTTGTCATTTCCCTAAACCAACCATATTAAGTTTTATTGCTCCTTGGCCACCATAAATCTCCAGTTTAACTTAAACAAACACAAAAACTCAGCTTAATGATCAATTTACAAGGAAGAATTTTCTTGTTATTTTATTATCTACATCATTAAATGATAGGTTGTATAAAGACTGAGACAAGTCCCATTGCTCACCATATGTATTTAGGGTTTCTGAATTACTCTGATGTTGGTGAAAGTGCTAGGAGGAACCACAAGATCTCCAATGTTTGTTTGTATAGTTATAACTTGTTACAGTGAAAAGATGTCAAACAACCAGAAAAAAAAAAGGCTCAGGGCAAAGTTTAAGAAAATCCAACAGAAACTGCCAAAGGTCTCCTCCCAAAGTCACAGTGCTACCTCTAATCTTTGTGGACATACCTTGTGCTGACAACACAACCAGGGGAAATAACAGAGGCTCTGTCTAAGGATTGAAGGGTACCATCATGCTTTGTCCTCTACAGAGACCCCTGGAGAGAAGTCAAGCACACAGCTTTTACCACACTCTGAGAAAGATTCCATGGAACAAGGCCTTCTGCAGGTTCTGGGAGTGGATACCATCTTCCCGCATTCACACTTCCTCTCAGAGGCCAGGGAATCAGTTCCAGTGATGATTCTGAAATTCTAGAAACTGTTAGAGGCGTAAATTCATTTAAAAATTCATTTAAAAAATTCTCCCTTAACTGAAACATTGAAGAGTACTTCTTTTACACAAATCTTCAAAAGTGGACAAGACTGTACACTCTTCAAATCCTTTGAGGACATAAGACTTTTAATCCTTCTAAGAGATGTGTGCTAGGCTGGGCACAATGCTAGATATTTTTAATATTAACAGTTGGGAGACACAGGCAGGTGGATTTCTGTGATTTAGAGCCTTGTCTAGTTTACATACCAAATTCCAGACTAGCCAGACTACATAGTAAGGATCTGTCAGAAGAGAAAGAATGAAGGAAAGGAAGGAAGCAAAGCAAAAAAAGAAAGATTAGTGTTCTGAAAACCTGTTGACACATGCTGTTCTAACTTTTTCATGCAAACACTCTGCCATTGAGGCTTAGGGTATCAGCGTTCAAAGAACATCTTCTAGTCTTCACATTAGATCTGTGGTTAGCCTACTCATTATTTCACTTCCACTTTAGCAAGTGTACTTGGATTTCAACCATAATACACATCAAGGATTTTGAATCACAGATGATGGCAAAGAAAAGAGCTAGGCATATATTTGCACTGATAGCAAAACAATTTTTATTCAATATCTCATTTTATCTTACCCAATTTCTGTTTCTTGACAGATCCTACAATGGCAACTTTAGTTTTGCAAAGGTAGCTTAAATGAAACTCTTTAGCTTGTCACTGACCATCCAGCATAATCAGTGGGGAGCAGAGACAGTTAACCACCCCTACATCTGAAGATCTACATTCAACTTCTTTTCTGTTTCCTTCCTGCTTTTCCAGGATTGAGACTACTGAGGTAGCAGCTATGTCAAAAGGGTCTTAAATATAATTCATTTATAGTACTCTGATTTTATTCAGGTCAAGACATTATTTTCTGATAAAATACTCTGTATATTCCATACAGGAACTCATTTAGAAAAATGATTTTCATATAAGCACCAGAGAAACACCTTATTTTTCTTCCTGGATTTAATTGAACAATTTTAATACAATGTAAATTAAGTAAAATAGAGTCTAGCCTTCCCTCCAATGTGATTGTTCACTGTGTTTAGTAAGATGTATGCTTAGTGAAAACCATATTTTTCCACAGGTGGAGAAAACAAGACAGTGGTAGTTTGTCGAGTCACTCAGGTCATATATTCAGACTTCTTACCCTCTGCAAATAGCGGTAAATTAGCTGGCAACACATCTTACAAGCAATTAATGCCAATAATTAATGTCTCTAGAGCTGGCAAATTTAAAGTATAGATAACTAGGTGCCTGGTTTCATCCATTTCAGAGGAAAAACATTTCATGGTGCCTTTGTTTCATGATCAATCTATGCTAAGGAAATTCTGCTTGGGAATTAATAATAAACCTTAACTCCTTGGTAGAAATATAATAAAGCAAATGAAGTAATACCCATGAATAAGTCACGTGAAACTCTAGAATTCATCACTTGGGTTCTTTCTTTTATTTTCTGTCAGATTGCATTTAGAAACTAAGGATTTTTAATGCCATCCTTCTTCGTGACCATCTTACAATAATGATGTACTTTCATGGCAACCAAGGTAAAAGGATGTCCCAGCAAGCTGTTTAGCTAAGTTCTGGAACATGCCAAGAAGCTTTACTTCTTAAAGGAGATAGGCACATTTTCAAACAAGTGAAAGATAATGCTTCTTGGCGTCATCTGCAATGTTTGTTAAAGTGTCACAGGAAGAGAGAGCAGCTGCTTTGAAAGTCTAAAGGCAAATGAAAAGGGCTTGGGATTGGAGAAGACACTGGAATCCACAATGTTAATTCAAACTGTGTTTTTATGAGCAGCCAAGATTTACTTTCAAGTGGAGTTCATAGGAGAGGCAAAACCGTTTAAAGTAAGGATGTCAAAAATAATATAATTTACTATTGGTACTTTATATATGGCAGAGGAAGCTTTTAAAATAGCATATAGGAAAGATGTATGCTCTATTAAAACATTTTAATTTCAAACAAAAACTGAAATCTTCAGGAGAAATGCATTGTGTTGCACTTATGATAAATAAAACATTGTGCCTCACAACATGCTCATGTAACATGGCCCAACCAGGCATGAATACCACCCTGTCTTCTCTGTGTTCAGGAAGTGTGGATTTTGAGCAGAATGAGATAGGTCTCCTCACTTCTGGTATGCTATCTTGTGTAGCAGTGTCTATGCTAAGGCAGGCCATTTCTGCTTTTCTTATTACATTTTGGGAGGAAGCCTGAACTGCTCATGGGAAAGCTTGTGACATTTGAAGGTCCAGCAAATGAGACTGAGATATATGAGTATGGGAATGATACTAAACCTCAGTAGACTTCAGTTTTATATCCTGGATGATATTCTAACTTTGTGCTAGGTATTGAATGGGTAGGTAGCCAAAGAGTCTAGACTACAGATAAGTGTACATACATCAATAGTGAGTAGTGAATACATCGGGTGTGTTGTGTGTGCATGCATATGTGAGAAAATGAGACTTTTCAAATCAGTTGCAAAGCTCCTTGAGTCACCAAACTCCTACATTTTGAGTGTCAGGAAGCCCCGTTGGGCCAGCTGGAGGACAGATGAGACCTTCAATTTACTCTGGCCCCTGAAACTCATTTGGGAAGCTGAGGTACACTGGAAGAGATGGTAGTTAGCTAGCAAATGTTTCTCCTCTACTTTGTAGCTTGACTGCCTGTGGCTTGGCAGGTTAGAACCCTGAAGGAAACGTGAAATTCCTCCTCTCTCTCTGAAAGGAGCACTAAGAACCATATACACGTTATATGCTTACCTTACATACTGGCCATAGAAAGCACAGATTGAATATCCATGCCAGAATGAACAAATGATTTCATAACTCTGGAGCTTTAGCACCTAAATGGAAAGCTTGGGATTAAGCAAGACTCCGTGCAGCTGGAGTGGCGCCCAGACCTTCACTGGCAGTACTAACGTGGTGACTTTTTGTCAATTCTTTAGCAGAACATCTTCGAAGTAACTTACATACTAAAAAGTCACTGAAAGGTGAAGTTGGGATCTGGACAGCTAAATTCTAAAGAGATGTACAGTGTGCCCGCATGCCAAGGGAGAGATGTACAGTGTGCCCGCATGCCAACGGAGAGATGTACAGTGTGCTCGCATGCCAAGGGACAGATATACAGTGTGCCCGCATGCCAAGGGAAAGCAGGCCTGTTATCTCTGTAGTGAAATTTCCCTATTGTACTTGATCACAAGCTATGAGCCTGACATGTCTCAAAGTCAATTGAGAAAAAAAGACAGCTAAATCTTTTGAACTGGCATTAGCCACTGTAATATAAAATATATGTTTTAAGAGCCAAACTTTGCTCTCTGGGTTTTTGTTTTTGTATCCATCAAGTTATATCACTATATCAAAGTTTCCAATCTGGATGTTAACTAAAATATACATGATCTTGGCAAAAGCAAAACAAAAACAAAAAAACATGATGAACTTTGGATTAAACAAAATGAAATAAGTGTCACTGAAGTAGAAGCTTTCTAAAAGTGTACGTGACATCATAACTCTGTAGTTAGAAGCAATGCCTCTCACCTTCTCCTGAACACTGTCTAGTGGCACAGGAATTGCCACAAGACCTCCATCCAGAGATGTACTTGAAGCCTGAAATTCCAACTGAAAGAGAAGAGATGAAAGTTTCAGTTACCTGCTCTCCCATCCTCCTTGAAAACTCGTGTGTGTGTGTGTGTGTGTGTGTGTGTGTGCTTGTTCCTGTGTTCCTGTGTGTTCAAATATGCAGATGCATGTGGAGGCCAGAAATCCACATTCATTTTTTTGAAGTTGGAACTTTACAGATTCTCTCAGCTAGTCCAGCTTGCCCACAGACCATCAATGCTCTATTCCCCAGTACTAGAATTATGGGCTACACTGAGCCTGGCTTTTTCACATGTGCTGGGAATCTGAACTCAGGTTCTGACACTTCCATGGCAAACACTTTACAAGTTAAGCTGTCTCTTCAGCACCTCCATCATGCAACTTTGTGAGTTAAGGTTCCTGATCTCTGTAAAAACCTAAATAAACCAAAGTTTTCTCATTTAAAGCTAACAATTATCCAGTAGAACGGAAATTGCTATTTTTTGTCATCTCCAGATGACAGACGAGCCAGAGTTACTCTGTTAAAAGTGAAGACAGCAACTCAGAATGGCCAAAAAGTGCCTCTCCCAAGGAGTCTACTTAAAAAACAAGAGAAATTCAAATTTCACATGCGCAATCACAGTAGGTCCTCTGGGTGCAGCGCCATGTTAGCAAGAGAGACACCTGGTGGCTGGGTTTACTTCTCGCTCAGGGAGCAGTGACTCTGAACCAGGCGGAGAGAGCTCTGAGACCAGGCAGAGAGAGCTCTGAGACCCTTGCAGCATCATAAGTTTGTCCTTGCAAGAAACAGCATAAGATGAAAGAATCCAAACTCTCTGTTCTTCTGTCTTCTGGCTCCCTTGTTCTTTTCTTTGATTCCCATGATATACTCAGACGCAAATAAGTTTGCATTAACATCCTACCCTGTCTTATCCGAAAACAAAACAGTACATTTTGAGTGTGTGGGTGATGCTTTGATGTTATGAGAAACACTAATGGCCCTCAATTTCCAGAGGACTTTCAGGTTCTTCTCTGCACCTTTCTGGCATTTCTTCAGAGTCAGATGCTGCTTAATGAGGCAGGGACAGACACTTTTCTTTTTCTTTCTTTTGTCCTTAAGTAGACAAAGTGCTTTCTGGGTGCTCAGAAGATAAGAAAACTGTTGTCAAATCACTGGAAAAAGCCATCTGAAAAGAAATCTTACAAAGGTACAAGAGAAAATAAGCAAGCCAGTGCTGAAGAACAAAGCAGAAGTGAAGGGGGTGAAGCAAGGTGCCAGCCTTCTGTTGCAAACGCAAGGCGTAGCCTGAATTCTGGGTTGCCATGTGGCCCCCAAACACTGTTAAAAGTTTCATTTAGGATTTAAGAAAGTTGAAGATGCACATGAGCCCGATCTAGAGATCTTTAAGGACAGGAATGGAAGAATGGAAGGAAGGCTAGGAAGCAGACAGGGCTTGTGAGCAACGCCAAAGTGAAGATGCTGTTTTCACTGAGTACATCTTGTTTGGAACAAGTACATACAGAGTAGACCCTTAAAGCTCCTGCCTGGGTGTGGAAAGGATAGAAAGAAGCAGGAGCAGCCATCCATTGCAGGCAGGTGCCGCTGGCTTTGAAGCAGTCTATACATTCATTGCTTCCTTAAGCCATAGACAAGCCTTGCTAGTTTTATTTTGGTGGGATTCTACCAACCACTGCACCACAACCTGAAAGCAAGCTTCTAAAAAGTAATTTGTTCCTATCAAATGTGTGGAACCTGCATGATAAAGCATTTTCTGATAAGACAGCCCTATTTTCAAATAACAAAAAGAAAGACTGAAAAAAGTTATCAGTCCTGTGCTGAGGAGATCGATCCAGAGGGGTAAGTGTGTGCCCGCCAGGCCGGAAGGTTCCTGGGAGGGAGTGCAGGGCCCCTCCAGCTCCTGCTGCAGGGTCTTCTTTGTTCCACAAGACCCTGCCTCCCCCAAGCCTACCCTATTGTCTGCAAGGTCCTTGGCCCAGGAACAGATCCTGCTCCTGCACTGAGGAAATCCAGCCAGAGGGCACTCCTTTCCATCTTTGGGGTCCTTACATCCACCAGCACAACCGGCTCCAGTGCAGAGGAACCCCAAAAGAGGGCAGACCAAGAAAATTCCCCAAGTACACAGTCAGTCACAGCAAAGATTGGATCAAGACGCCAAGACTGTCCTGGCTGCATTTGAAGGAAGAGATGGGAAGGCGCCAATGCAAGAATTCCTCCAACAACATGAAAAGCATCATGACAACACCAGAATCCAGCGATCACGCAACAAGAAGACTTGAACACCCTATTCCAGAAGAAGTAGAAGAAATTGACTTTAAACGTAACATTATGAAAATAATAGAGGCCCTTAAACAGGATATGAAAAACTCCTTTAAATAAATGGAGAAGACAAAAAAATAGGTAGAAGAAATGAATAAGGCTCTCAACGATACCCAAGAAAACCAAGAAAAAGCAATCAAACAGGTAATGGAAATAGTTCAAGAATTGAAAAATGAAATGGAGTTAATAAAGAAAACTCAAACCGAGGGAAGGCTGGATATGGAAAATCTGGGTAAAAGAACAGGAACTACAGAGACAAGTATAACCAACAGAATACAAGAGATAGATGAAAGAATCTCAGACATTGAAGATACTATGTAGGAAATAAACTCATGGATTAAAGAAAACAACAAATCCAACAAATTCTTAACACAAAACATCCATGAAAACTGGGACACCATGAAAAGACCAAACCTAAGAATAATAGGGATAGAAGAAGGAGAAGAATTCCAGCTCAAAGGCCCAAAAATATAATCAAGAAAATTATAGAAGAAAACTTTCCCAACCTAAAGAAGGATATTCCTATGAAAGTACAGGAAGCATACAGAACACCAAATAGACTGGATAAATAAAAAATCTCCTAGCCATATAATAATCAAAACACAAAACATACAGAATAAAAAAAAGAATATTAGGAGCTGCAAAGGAAAAAGGACAAGTAAAATATAAAGGGAAACCTATCAGAATTACACCTGACTTCTCAATGGAAACCATGAAGCCAGAAGGTCTTGGATAGATGTGCTGCAGACACTAAGAGAACACGGATACAAGCCCAAACTACTATACCCAACAGCTTGCATTCACCATCGATGGAGAACACAAGATGTTCCAGGACTAAAACATATTTAAACAATATGTAGCCACAAACCCAGCATTACAGAAAGTACTAGAAGGAAAACCACAAACCAAGGAAGCCAACAACACCCATAATAACACAGACATCTGACAACCATCTACCAGCACAACTCAAAGAAGGGAATCACACAAACACTCCCACCAAAAAAATAACTGGAGTTAATGACCACTGGTCATTAATATCACTTAATATGAATGGACTCAATTCACCTATAAAAAGGCATAGGCTAAGACAATGGATATGAAAACAGGATCCAACATTCTGCTGTTTACAAGAAACACACCTCAAACTCAAAGACAGACATTATCTCAGAGTAAAGGGTTGGGAAAAGGTTTTCCAATCAAATGGACCTAAGAAACAAGTGGGTGTGGCTATACTAATATCTAACAAAATTGATTTAAAACTAAAATCAATCAGAAAAGATAGAGAAGGACACTTTATACTCATAACAAGAACAATTCATCAGGATGAAGTCTCAATCCTGAATATCTGTGCCCCTAATATAAAACTACCCACATATGTAAAAGAAACATTACTAGATCTCAAACCACACATCAACCTCCACACAATAATAGTAGGAGATTTCAACACTCCTCTCTCACCAATGGACAGGTAAACCAGACAGAAACTTAACAGAGAAATACGAGAACTAACAGATGTAATGAATCAAATGGATATAATAGACATCTATAGAACATTCCACCCAAACAGGAAAGAATATACCTTCTTCTCAGCATCTCATGGAACCTTCTTGAAAATTGATCACATAATCAGTAACAAAGCAAAGTTTGCAGATACAAAATAATTGTAGTAACCACCTGTGTATTATTGGATCACCATGGAATAAAGTTAGAATTCAACAACAATTCTACCCCCAGAAAGCCTACAAACGCATGGAAACTGAACAGTCAACTACTGAACTACCCATGGGTCAAGGAAGAAATGAAGAAAGAAATTATAATCTTCCTTGAATTCATGAAAATAAAGACACAACATACCCAAAACTATGGGACACTATGAAAGCAGTGCTAAGAGGAAAGTTCATAGCACTAAGTGCCCACATAAAGAAAATGGAGAAAGCTCACATTAGTGACTTAACAGCACACCTGAAAGCTCTAGAAAAAAAAAGAGACTCACCCAGGAGGAGTAGAAGACTGGAAATAATCAAACTGAGGGCTGAAATCAACAAAATAGAAACACAGAAATAATCCAAAGAATCAATGAAACAAAGAGTTGGTTCTTTGAGAAAATAAACAAGATTGACAAACCCCTATCCAAACTAATCAAAAGGCAGACAGAGAGCACACGAATTAACAAGATCAGAAATGAAAAGGGGAACATAACCACAGACACTGAGGAAATTCAGAGAATCATTAGATCTTACTACAAAAGCCTGTATGCCACAAAATTGGAAAATGTAAAATAAATGGACAGTTTTTTGAGATAAGTACCATATACCAAAATTAAATCAAGACCAGGTAAACAACTTAAAGAGACCTATAAGTCACAAGGAAATAGAAGCTGTCATCAAAAACCTCCCAACCAAAAGAAGCCCAGGAACAGATGGTTTTAATGCAGAATTGTACCAGAACTTCCAAGAAGAGCTAATACCTATACTCCTTAATGTGTTTCACACAATAGAAACAGAAGAGTCATTGCCAAACTCATTTTATGAAGCTACAATTACCCTGATACCAAAACCACACAAAGACTCAACCAAGAAAGAGAATTACAGACCAATCTCACTCATGAACATTGACGCAAAAATTCTTAATAAAATACTTGCAAACCGAATCCAAGAACATATCAAAAAAATCATCCATTATGATCCAGTAGGCTTCATCCCAGAGATGCAGGGTTCGTTCAACATATGAAAATCTATCAATGTAATCCATCATATAAATAAACTGAAAGGAAAAAAACATATGATCATTTCATTAGATGCTGAAAAAGCATTTGACAAAATTTAGCACCCCTTTATGATAAAGGTCTTGGAGAGATTAGGGATGCAAGGTTCATACCTAAATATAATAAAAGCAATATACAGCAAGTCGACAGCTAATATCAAAGTAAATGGAGAGAAACTTAAAGCCATTCCACTAAAATCAGGAACAAGACAAGGCTTTCCACTCTCTTCATACCTCTTCAATATAGTGCTTGAAGTTCTAGCAATAGCTATAAGACAACATAAGGCGATCAAGGGAATTCGAATTGGAAAGGAAGAAGTCAAACTTTTGTTATTTGCAGATAATATGATAGTGTACATAAGCGACCCCAAAAACTCTACCAAAGAACTCCTACAGCTGATAAGTAATTGAGCAATGTGGCAGGATACAAGGTCAGCTCCAAAAAATCAGTAGCCCTCCTATACACAAAGAATAAAGAAGCAGAGAGGGAAATCAGAGAAACATCATCTTTCACGATAGCCACAAATAGCATAAAGTATCTTGGGGTAACTCTAACCAAGGAAGTGAAAGATCTATTTGACAAGAACTTTAAGACTTTGAAGAAAGAAATTGAAGAGGATACCAGAAAATGGAAGTATCTTCCATGCTCTTGGAGTGGTAGGATCAACATAGTAAAAATGGCAATTCTACCAAAAGCAATCTATACATTCAATGCAATCCCCATCAAAATCTTGACAAAATTCTTCACAGACCTTTAGAGAACAATAATCAACTTTATATGGAAAAAAAAACCCCAGGATAGCCAAAACAATACAATAAAAGCACTTCCAGAGGCATTACCATCCCTGACTTCAAACTCTATTACAGAGCTACAGTAATAAAAACAGCTTGGTATTGGCATAAAAAGAGAGACATTGACCAATGGAATCGAATCGAACACCCGGATATTAACCCACAAACCTATGAACACCTGATTTTTGACAAAGAGGCTAAAATTGTACAGTGGAAGAAAGAAAGCATCTTTAACAAATGGTGCTGGCATAACTGGATGTCATCCTGTAGAAGAATGAAAATAGATCCATATCTATCACCATGCACAAAACTCAAGTCCAAATGAATTAAAGACCTTAATATAAATCTGACCACACTGAACCTGATAGAAGAGAAAGTGGGAAGTACCCTGCAATACATGGGCACAGGAGACCACTTCCTATGTATAACCCCAGTGGCACAGACAATAACAGCAATAATGAATAAATGGGACCTCCTGAAACTGAGAAGCTTCTGTAAAGGAAAGGACACTGTCATTAAGACAAAAAGGCATCCTACTGAATGGGAGAAGATCTTCACCAACCCTGCATCAGACAAAGGTCTGATCTCCAAAATATATAAAGAACTCAAGAAATTAGGCATTAAAATTCTAAATAACCCAATTAAAAAATGGGGTAATGATCTGAATAGAGAATTCTCAACAGAAGTTCAAATGGCCAAAAGATACTTAAGGTCATGTTCAACTTCCTTAGCAATCAGGGAAATGCAAATCAAAACAACTTTGAGATACCATCTTACACCTGTCAGAATGGCTAAATTCAAAAACACCAAGGATAACCTATGCTGGAGAGGATGTGGAGAAAGGGGAACACTCATCCATTGCTGGTGGGAATGCAAACTTGTGCAACCACTTTGGAAATCAGTGTGGCGGTTTCTCAAAATTGAGAATAAACCTACCACAGGATCCAGCAACACCACTCTTGGGAATATACCCAAGAGATGCCCAATTATACTACAAAAGCATTTGTGCAACTATGTTCATAGCAGCATTATTTGTAATAGCCAGAACCTGGAAACAACCTAGGTGCCCCTCAATGGAAGAATGGATCAAGAAAGTGTGGAATATATACACATTAGAGTTCTACTCAGCGGTAAAAAACAATGACATCTTGAATTTTGCATGCAAAAATTGATGGAAATAGAAAACACTATCCTTAGTGAGATAACCCAGACCCAAAAAGATGAATATGGTATGTACTCACTCATTAGTGGATTCTAGCCATAAACAAAGGACATTAAGCCTATAGTTCAGAACCCTAGAGAAGCCAAATAGCAAGGTGAACCCCCCCAAAAAAATATATAGATTCTCCTGGAAATTGGAAGCAAACAAGATAGCCGGGCAAAAGTTGGGTGCACGGGTGTGGGGGTAGGGGTGGGGGTGGTGTTGGTGGAAGGGGTGAGGGGGAAGACGATGGGAGAAGGGAAGGACTAGGGAGAGCTTGGGGGAGTGGGAGGGTAGAGATGGAGGAAGGTTGGAAATGGGAGCAGGGAAGAAGATATCTACATTAAGGGAGCCCTTTTAGGGTGGGCAAGAGACTTGGCTCTAGAGGGGATCCCAGGTGTCCACGGGGATGTCCCCAGCTAGGTCCTTGGGCAGCAGAGGAGAGGGTGCCTGAACTGGCCTTGTCCCATACTCACACTGATGAATATCTTGAATATCACCATAGACATTTCATCCGATGGATGGAGATAGAGACAGAGACCCACAGCCATATCAGAACAATGGACTGGGCTCCCAAGGTGCAGCTGAGGAGCAGAACAAGGGAGAAGATGAGCAAGGAAGTCAGGACTGCGAGGAGTTGGTCCACCCACTGAGACAGTGTGACTGATCTAATGGGAGCTCACCAAATCCAGCTGGACTGGGACTGAACAAGCATGTGATCAAACTGGACTCTCTAAATGTGAGAAGCCATCGATAATAGCACTGGGACCTGTCTCTTCTGCATGTATTGGCTTTTAGGGACCCTGGTTTACTTGGATGCACACCTTCCTAGGCCGGGATGGAGGTGGGAGGGCCTTGGACTTCCCACAGGGCAGGATACCCTGCCCTCTTTTAGGGATGGATGGGCAGGGAGGAGGGTTAGTGGGAGAGCGGGAGGGGAATGGGAGAAGGGGAGGAAGGGTCAATTTTTGAATGGAAAAATAAAAAATTTTAAAAAAGTGTTCATAATTCATCCTTGCTAAATGAAGGTCTTGTAAAGAAACAACCAGGTTATCTGTCAGGAGCCGTCAAGATAGGGCTCTCTCCTCAGCAGGGATGGCTGGAAAGGGTCCATGTGAATACTGAGTGGCAGGTGAATCAGCTGCCCAGAGATCGCTGATATCCCTACTCCTCCTCACAGTACAGTGTTTACCAGTGACAATGGGCTCAGTTCTGAAGCTAGTCTCCTTGACTGGAAAACACAAACTGCTGAAGACTAACTCCCTCTTCATTTCTATGGTCACTCCTTCCTTCCTTCCTTCCTTCCTTCCTTCCTCTCTTCTTCCTCTTTATGTGTCAGAGTGAGAACAATGAGACAGAGATCAGCAGGAAAGTCTGAACTCCTTCCAAAGCATCTGCTATTGCTTGCAGGGCCAGGACAAACAGAATCTTTTAGTTTTTTAGTGGGGACTCATTCCCTTCTAAAAGGCAAAGTTCCTTCAGACTATAAAGGGATCTGGGCTGAACATAGTGGTGCTTGCCTGTAATGCCAGTTGCTTAGAGGGTGGTTCCGGAGGCCCTATAGTGTAAGGCCACCTGGGTGACATAGTAACACGTCTCAAAAGAACTAGGGATGGTAATATGCTCAGTCATTTCCAGCTGCTTGAAGGAATTGGAAGTCATCCAAGCCTTGGCATTGACTTGTCCAGCTGACCCAATATAGATATAGATATTCGACTTTGTCACCCTAAGACTCTCATGTGCATTTCCTGTAGTTTACAGAACCTTTTGTGCCATTTTAATTGGTGTTTATGACCTTTTCAAACTATAGTTATTCAGTGTTCCACTTTCATGCCTCCCAAAAGGCTATTTCTATGTCTCATTTACTTCTGCTCATGAATTATTACTACAAATTATAAATATCCACTAGAAAATGAAAACCCTAAAGAATAATAAAAGAAATAAGAAATAAAACTCACTAATCTTATCCCTAATTGCTAGTCTAGCCATGTTTCCTCAGCTGTGCTGTAAAGCATTCATGCTTTGTCCGTGCTTCTCAGAATACGTCAGAGTGGGCATGTCCATGCCCATTTTACTCAGTTTCTGCCTTGGGTGTTTTCTAAACTACACTGGACTGACATAGAAAAGTACTTTCTTGAGGACCTGCAAAATGCTAGCACCCTGTTCCACTTCTCCCTTAAGCCTTGAAGACTCCACCATGAACTGAGTTTTCAGAGAAGTCAGCACTCAATGCAAGTTATAAGCAGACCTTCTTTTCCAACAAAACTCATCTTTTCATTGACATTTTTAATTCAACAAACTGGATAATAGGAGACAAACATATGATGACTTAACCAAATGATTGTTTATCAAAATTTCTGTCTTCTCCTGGGGGACTTATGACCCATTTTCCTTTCCAGTAAATGTGCAGCCAAAAGATTTCTTTCTCAGCTATTCATTCTAAGATAAGGGGCATTGAGAGGAACATCCATAGGCATTTGATTTGGAATGGTTTCTTGAAGGTTATTTTAGTGGATTCACTTCCATCAAACCCAGAATAGCTGTTCATCAGCACACAATGAATGTAAGTGGCAAGTTGTTCCTACCAGGGATAAATATTCAGCCACAGGAAAAGCTAAGAAGATGATCAAAAATACACCAAGGGACAGACTAAGAAATGGAGGGGGAGTTGAAATATAGAATAGCACAAGAATGTTCCTTGTATCACTGCTCTCTCCAAGATCTTAGTCATGGATGGATGCTGTATTTTGTTGAAAGCTTTTTCAGCATCTAATGAGATGATCATGTGATTTTTATTTTTCAGCTTGTTTATATGGTGGATTATGTTGGCAGATTTTTGTATGTTGAACCATCCCTGCATCACTGGGATGAAGCTCACTTGATCATGATGAATGATGGTTTAGATGTGTTCTTGGATTCGATTTGCCAGTATTTTATTTAGTATTTTTGCATCAATGTTCATGAGTGAGATTGGTCTGTAATTCTCTTTCTTAGTAATGTCTTTCTGTGGTTTGGGTATCAGGGTAATTGTAGCCTCATAAAAATAGCTTGGCAATGTTCCTTCTGTTTCTATTGTGTGGAATAATTTGAGGAGTATTGCTATTAGTTATTCTTTGAAAGTCTCGTAGAATTCTAAACTGAAACCATCAGGTCCAGGGCTTATTTTGGTTGAAAGACTTTTGATGACTGTTTCTATTTCTTCAGCAGTTATAGGTCTGTTTAATTTGCTTATCTGGTCTTGACTTACTTTTGATAAGTAATATTGATCCAGAGAGTTGTCCATTTTCTTTAAGTTTTCCAATTTTGTGGAGTACAGGTTTTCAAATGGTCCATTTTCTTTAAATTTTCCAATTTTGTGGAGTACAGGTTTTCAAAATATGACCTGATGATTCTCTGTATTTTGTGGGCAATATACAGCAAGCCAACAGCCAACATCAAACTAAATGGAGAGAAACTCCCAGCAATTCCATAAAAATCAGGAACAAGACAAGGTTGTCCACTCTCTACATATCTAATCAATATAATTCTTGAGGTCCTAGCTAGATCAATAAGACACCAAAAGGAGATCAAGGGGATACAAATCAGAAAAGAAGAAATCAAACTCTCACTGTTTGCCGATGATATGATAGTTTACATAAGCGATCCCAAAAATTATACCAAGGAACTTCTACAACTCATAAACACTTTTAGTAATGTAGCAAGATACAAAATTAACTCAAAAATCAGTAGCCCTCCTGTACACAGATGATAAAAGGGCTGGGAAAGAAATCAGAGAAACAGCACCCTTCACAATAGTCACAAATAGCATAAAATATCTCGAACTAACTCTAAACAAACAAGTGGAAGACTTGTATGACAAGAACTTTAAATCTTTAAAGAAAGAAATGGAAGAAGACACCAGAAAGTGGAAAGATCTCCCATGCTCTTGGGTAGGCAGAATTAACATAGTAAAAATGGCAATCTTACCAAAAGCAATCTATAGATTCAATGCAATGCCCAGCAAAATTCTTCACAGACCTCAAAAGAACGGTCCTCAACTTATTATGGAAAAGCAAAACACCCAGTATAGCCAAAACAATCCTGTACAATAAAAGAACTTCTGGAGGCATCAAAATCCCTGACTTCAAACTCTACTACAGAGCTACAGTACTGAAAACATCCTGGTATTGGCATAAGAACAGACATGAGGACCAATGGGACCAAATAGAAGCGCCAGATATTAATCCACACACCTTCAAACACCTGATTTTTGACAAAGAAGCAAAATATATCAAATGGAAAAAAGAAAGCATATTTAACAATGGTGTTGTCATAACTGGAAATCAACACGTAGAAGAATGAAAATAGACCCATATTCATTGCCATGCACAAAACTCAAGTTTAAATGGATTGGGGACCTCAACATAAAGCCAGCCACACTGGACCTGTAGAAGAGAAAGTGGGAAGTACACTTGAACGCATTGGCACAAGAGACCACTTCCTAAATAGAACCCCAGCAGCACAGACACTGAGAGAAACAATTAATAAATGGGACTTCCTGAAACGGAAAAGCTTCTGTAAAGCAAAAGACATGGTCAACAAGACAAAACGACAGCCTACAGAATGGGAAAAGATCTTCTCTAACCCCACATCAGACAGAGGTCTGATCTCCAAAATACACAAAGAACTCAAGAAATGGTCACCAAAAGAACACATAATCCAATAAAAAAAAATGGAGTACGAACCTAAACAGAGAACTCTCAACAGAGAAATCTAAAATGGCTGAAAGACACTTATGGAAATGTTCAACATCCTTAGTCATCAGAGAAATGCAAATCAAAACAACTCTGAGATTCCATCTTACACCTGTAAGAATAGCCAAGATCAAAACACTGATGACAACTTATGCAGGAGAGATGGTTGGGTAAAGGGAACACTCCTGCATTGCTTGTGGGAGTGAAAGCTGGTACAGCCCCTTTGGATGTCAGCGAGGAGATTTATCAGAAAATTAGGGAACAACCTTCGTCAAGACCCAGTTATACCACTTTTGGGTATATATCCAAAAGATGCTCAACCATGCCACAAGGACATGAGCTCAACTATGTTCATAGCAGCTTTGTTTGTCATAGCCAGAACCTGGAAACAACTTAAACGCCCCTCAACCAAAGAATAGATAAGTAAAATGTGGTACATTTACACAGCACAAAAAAATAACGACATCTTTAATTTTACAGAAAATTGGATAGAGCTAGAAAACATTATTTTGAGTGAGGTAACCCAGACCTAGAAAGACAATCATCATATGTACTCACTCATAAGTGGTTTTTAAACATAAAGCAAAGAAAACCAACCTACAAATCACAATCCCAGAGAACACTGAGGACACTAAGAGAGACTCACATAGGAAGTAGAAAAAGATAAGATCTCCTGAGTAAATTGGGACCATGGGGACATTGGGGGAGGGTTGAAGGGGAAGGGAGAGGCAGGGAGAAGAGCAGAGAAAAAATGTAGAGCTCAACAAAAATCAATAAAAAAGGAACAGGACAAGAAAAGAATCGAACAATTTCAAAACTTCAAAAGTTTGGGAAACTTACAAAGCATTGCAGCTTTCTCTACATTTCATGACTAAAATTCTGAATGTATAGCTTATTAATCTATTGAAGTCTGTTATTCTTTTTTTAAAGACATGGTGGGGAAAGAAAGGCTGGTCCCACGAGGGGCCTCAGTGGGTCCCCTTGGCGGGTGAGAGACCGTGGCATGTGAGAGACAGACAAATATGCCATGCAGAGAGAGTTTGGGTATTGAGTTTATTTACTGGGTTGTAGAGGGGAAAGGGAAAGGGGGAAGGGGAGAAGGCAGAACAAGAGAGAGAGAGACAGAGAGAAGGGGAAGGGGGAGAAGAAAGAGATGAGGAGAGAAAGAGAGGCAGCAGCCACCTCTTCAGAAGAGGGGGATTGAGAGAGAGAGAGATAACAAGCAGGCTGGAGGAGGTGGGAGATCTGGAAGGGTAGAGTTGGGAGTGGGCAGTGCTTGTCTCTTAAAGGGACAGGTTACCCAGGTGACCGGCCAGCAGATCATAACAAAGCCCCACATCAGGGTTTTATGATGGACATAGCATAAGAGCAATTCTTTGAGGAGCTGAATTCGTGAGGCTGTCTGAATGGAGTAACACTGAAATCACACAGTTGAACTTACCTATTTGGTCAGCCCTCATTTAATGCAGTCAAGCTCCTTACTCATAATTTAGTATTATGTCCATAGTATACTATAATTTTATCTAGATTAAATTTGTACATTTGCATCTAGAAATTAGAGCCTGTGAAATCCTTCTAATAAAAGCAAAACATTATATGAACTCTTCTATAATTATTCAGATTTAATTCCAGGGTGCCAAAGGTTGCCATATTAATTGAATGATGATGTAAATATGGAGACCTCATTGTAAAAAAATTTCAATGCAACAAAAAATAGGAAACAGTAAACCTTGAAAAAAACAAAATCGCAAATAAACATAACTTTAATTTAGATGGGCAATAGTTTATTTACTCTAATTTATGTATTTCATGCCTACCTCTTATCTTCTTAGGGTCT
Source organism: Ondatra zibethicus (assembly GCA_004026605.1). NCBI lineage: Eukaryota > Metazoa > Chordata > Mammalia > Rodentia > Cricetidae > Ondatra > Ondatra zibethicus. The sequence continues at coordinate 40,462 of PVIU01005939.1, forward strand.
ATAGAACTTAGACATAGATTCTTGGCTTCCTTCTAGCTGTGTTTGATCATTATTCTAAAAATATATCAGAAAAAAAAACATTGGAAATATTTCATAACTCTTTTAGATTAAAACAAAGATGGAAAAATAAATGTCTCTATTTTCTTCCGAGAAAATGCTTAGAGAACTTAGTACTAACTTGTTCATCTTTCAGACGTGGGAAATTATTAGGCTACCAGAAATTGTGCCTATGTGTTACAGCCTCCCCAGTTCTAAAGTAGGGGTGAGAGCAGGCAGGGATGAGAGGAGATATGAAACCCTAGTTACCCTGACTAAGAAAGGAGTAGTCTGTAACTAGTATTAGTCCCTACAGTAGAAAACTTACAAACATCTAAAAAATTTATATTAGGTGTTGATACATACTTACAAAGCTAATCAAAAGCATCCTGAAGAATGTATCAATTTTAGTAGCTATAAAACTTTAGAATTTTAAATAACACTACAGTAGCAAATTCAACGATGCATTCATTTTCCCTCATGTTCCATCTTGGAATATCTGGGACACAGCACATTTCTATTCATGGGAATTGTTTTTTTTTTTTCTTTCTCTTAATTGGCCTCTCTGAATGATTCTACAAGATAAAAAGAAATAGGCTCCGGAATTAGCACACTGAACAGGTGCAGCAACATGCCATTGAAAAGCTAGTTAAACCTCAAAGGTGGATGCTGTAACTATAAATGAAATGAGAGATGCACAGCCTCATCAGGGCCCATATGTTGGCCAATCGGCTCTTATCAGAGAGATCTTTAGAAATGTAACAAGCTTATTTCAGTGCTACTCACAACATGAGGCTGATATCTATTTTGCATTGTAATAGAATATGCAGCTTCAATTTCCAATGGACATGCCCTAACATACAGGATCTCTCAAGAGACACCACAGTGGCACTGACAAGGGGGACAGGGGTCTGAGCAACATCATGCAGTATTTAATTTCTTTTTTTTTTCTTGACAACCAGCGAACTGTGATTACCAAATAGGATGATTCACCACTTCCAGCCTTCAGAAAAATAAATGCATCCCATTCCATATGTGCCCACTGCAGAACGATCATCTAAATGTCTGGTTTCTGGAAGACATGCGTACTCAAATATACATTACTAGATACATGTTTAACTTCTTATACGGAAAAAATGTTGCATGCCATTAATTTCTGAAGTGAGAAATAGAGTGAGAGAGAGCATAAGAGTCAGGGTGCCGAGGATGCGAATGAAGCGCACAGCAATGCCTTCAGTCAGAGTGATCCCCAACCAGGCATTGAGTTGAAATACTAAAGACAAAAATGGTCTACAACGCTCGTTTGTCCGGAGACTCAGAACTGTCAGTATGGAGTAAGAAATCACAAAGTATACCAAAGCAAGGTGGTTAACGAAACACAAGCTATTAGACATTTTCTTCTGAAGAAATTTTATAAAGCATGTAGATATTTGCTGATTATATGTCAGAAGAAAAAATTTTGAAAAAACATATCATAACTTATTATGCTCAGCATAATGTTTAATTACAAGAATGAAAAACATTCAACTGTCCAAAATGTGGTCATTCAAAAAAAGCATCTTTGTGGGAATTATATCATAAATTCCAATTCTGTGCTGGCTTGTGTCAACCAATGGCAAAGCTTCAGCCAGAAAGTAAAACTAAGCAAAGGAAACTTCATTTTTTCACCAAGTATGCCTATAATTTTACCATTTATTAAAGAAGAAAGCACATTTTCAGCAGTAATATGGATGTGTGTGTTTACTTTTATTCCTGCAGAATGTAAAACACCTCCACAGCTTTGAGAGACAAACAGTATTTTGATTTATAGATCAGTACTGAGAATGCCACTGTGCATAAATATGAAGTACAAGACAGCTGAAGTGTGTTTTAGGCTTCATAAATTATTGAAAATTCTGACCTAAACCCCAAGCCAACATTAATTTAATGATTTTTTAATGAAATTCGAATGAGCAACTCAAAGAGCAAACTTTTTAAATTAAAATTTTTATTGCAATACAGTCCAAAGATGTACTAATTTGATGCCTACATGTAGAGGATACATAAAAGGAAAATATGAAAAGTCTCTTGATTTCCATCATTAAAAATTTTGTAAATACAGTAAAGAAACAATCTAAGTCAAGGTATTTGAGGCAGTATGCTATTTGCTGCATGATGTGACCGTTTGTTCAGGGCAAAGTGCACATGTTATTTTCAGAATTAAGGCTTTGGTGAAGTTACATGCTACAACACAGAGGGATACTGCCAGAACTCAGGCTCCTTATTCGTTTGGCCTTGAATTAATTTTTAGTGACTGTGCATTGCAAAACTCCTACTTTTGCCAAAATTTCTGACAGGAAACCCCCATACCCACAGTCCCACATGGGGTTAGGATCCATAATTTAAGTTCTAAGTCTTGTTAATGTATAACTTGAAAGACTGTAAAACCATGCATTTCCTGCTCTAACAACTGGCAGTCCTGCTAGAACACTCTTGTGAAAGAATCTAACACACGATAAAGTCATAATATATTTTTCAGTATTACCTAACCATTGTATCTTGGCAAAAAAAAATTATTGACTCTCTCTTAAAGGTTTTTATGAGATTTTGGGCACCATAATCTCTGAGCTATATAGGAGGTCCTGCCAATATCTCATATCAGATGGAAGGGAAATCAAAAGTGAACTGATTTGGGTCTGACTAGTCTCATCCTACATGCAATTGCTGACAGTACATCCTTAGGCAGATCCCACATTAGATACCACAAACTTGAAAACTGTTTCAGTCTAGAATGTTCCCTTAAGATATCCTTTCTGGAGGATGGTGGCCAGTTCACCCTGAAAAGAACTGAAAGCCCTTGGATCACCTTGAAAATTAGTACCTCCACGGTGGAAAACTGACTCAGAGCAGGCCATGTGAAAGAAGCAGCATGGGTATATCCTAAAGTGAACTGGACAGGCAAAGCCACTGACGAACGGGATGCAGGACAGGAACCCACAGGGAGGGACCTGGAGGCACCTAATAGGACACTTACATCACGTCTTGCAGTAGCCCAGGATGTTCATAATCTTTAATCCAATATTATAAAATATTTTCAGGTTTACCATAGAAAGGAAAGCAAGAGACTAGCACTGTTCCCTTGCTAAGATAAAGGATTAGAACAGTCTTCCTCAGTAATTTGTCATTAAACCCCTTGAACACTTCCTAGACTTCTACCCAGTGGCCTCCTTTCTTGATGTATTATCAGAAGTGGACCATATATTTATGTACTTCATGCATTTCTGTACTCTATACATCAAAGAAGCAAGGTGTTTTATACATGCATGCATACACACACACGCGCGTGCGCGCACACACACATCCTAGAGTCAATCTTCACTCTCTTTGAGGAGACATGGGGGTTAGAGGGAAAGTATAGCAGTTGCTTGAGAGACAGTACCTTCATTTAGGAGGTGACCCACAGTGGAGCAGCAGAAGCTCACTGGGCGGAGGGAAAAGATGCGTGAAGTCAACAGAGGAAAGTGACAGTTTGCAGTGTGCAGAAACAATCCAAAGGGGAGCTTGATAAAAATGACTGGATTCACTTTAATTGAGCATGGTGGTCATTCTGAGTATAAAGCCATTAAAGAAACTGTAATTGTATTTTATAGTTAAGGACTCTAAAGGCAAGAGAACATTTGGTTTACAAGTATAAATAAAATGTATTTTGATAAAAATTGATTACAAATATTAGACTAGTCCTCTCAGTGATGATAAAGCACCATGTATACTTTACTGAACTGCCTTGCAAAAGAGATCTGTATGATGAAGCGCAAGCAATATAGGCAATTAATATCACTGGAAATAATGATAAAAGTTGCAATAATTAGGCCATAGCATTGGAGTGAGTGTCTCAGTGGCTAAGGCAAATGACAGTTGGGAACAACAATAATGAGAATAAAACATCACAGTGAAGATTCATGTGTTGCAGACCCTTACTTGTCATTATTGATACCCAAGAAGTAAATAGCTTGTCACATTGTGGCACATGGATTTGAGACAGCGCATCCCGACTTCTTGTCCCTCCTGTGATACCCAGGGTCCTTGCTCTTCACTTATGGTACATAAAGTCTTCAGTTTGCACACAAACATCTGTATTTTATTATATGCAAAATTATCTTGCTTTACACACAATAGCAAGTAACCCAAGGAAGAATAATGTAGTGAGTGAAAATTTTAGCAATATATAACTATTTGAACATAGGGTGGTAAAGAAAGAATGCAAAAAGATAAGGAGGCTCGGAATTATAATACAGAATTCGTGGCAAAGGGAACTATGGGAGAAAAAAGGCCTCTTGGCCACGTGGTAGGATGAGAGCAGGCAGTGAGATTTGAGGCTTTTACCCCAGCTTTATTATTTCAAATACACTTACCTCCATATGAGAAGTCTTACTTATCATTTTGGTGTGGAAAGACAGTAAGACAAGACGTGGTTTCCGTTGTCTGAAATGGCGAACTCTAAGTGCCTGTCTGGCCAGTCTCGGAAAAGTAGGGTGTAAACAGCTCAGTGAAGTCTGATACAATACTACTGAACGCATTCTGTCACTTCAGGTTTTCCTTTGCTCCCATCTAACATTTGGGAAAGTTGTGATTCGATGGAAAAGATTCATTTTTAAACCAAAAAAATCACAGATACCTACCAAATCTATTTTGACTTGGGGTATGTTTATTGATATAAATATTGACAGGCATATTAAAAACTAAAACAAAATTAAATTGTTGTGAGAAATTCAACAAACAAAAGTACTAACTACTTCTGAGATTTTGTGTAAATAAAACCGTGGGGAATAAATAATTCATTTTTCTCTACAGAATGAATCCTGCAGCCCACCTTCTACAAGAGGCTCCCACTGTGCATCATGACTTCCCGCCACACAGAACTGCTCGACAGCCTCGTGCTACATGGTGTCCACACAGCTCAGAGTGCCTCCCTAACTGCCTGCATTACCATTAGTAACCTATCTACTTCTGACAAAGACTGCGACCTCCCTAAGGACAGGAGCCATAATTATTCATCTTCATCTTCCCAGCACCTGGCACAACATCTGCATAATATTTGCTCAATTAGAGCTAACCGAATGACTGTAAACTGCATTTATTTTCAATGACCTTTTAATTATGCAGAGCAGGAGAGCAGTAACGAGTGCCAGAGTACTAAATGTAACGCGACACTGTGTCTGTGTGCTTTAGCGATGCCTTTTCAAAAAGAAAGGAATTTTGGTTAAGTACTTCCTACTAAAAGAAACAAAAATGTCTTTAAATTCCCTGATATTTCTAAGACTGCTTTTATGTGGCCGTGGGAAATGTGGCCTCCTGTTATCATTTGTTACTCCTGCTTGTTTTTAATTACCATTTTGGGAACAGAATAGAATATGTGAACATAAGAAATGTCTCTATGGCTTTAGTTTCCATCTTTTATTCTCATATTTGGACAAATCTAGCCTCTTGGTGTATAAATATTTATTACATGTCACCAGAAAGAAAAAAATGAACAGGGAAGTTCCAATGGTTTTGATAAAAGAAGACTCTAAAGACTAAGAATGACTGCATTTTGAATAAATATTTATTCTTTTGGAACAATGCTTACCTGGAACCAACATTAAACACAGCAAGGACAAACTTCCTGACTGCATCTTTCTAAAAAATAAAGAAGCTAATCCTCACAAAACATAGGTGCGAACTCTATACTCCCTGCCTTTGTCAAATTCCTCTAGCTTAGTGACAGGCAGTGGTTTTTCATGGATCAGTCACACATGTTGTCAAGCATTAAATAACTAAGAATGTTTTTAATATTGTGATGATGCTATCTAAACTATCAAGCCAGAAAACAAGCTGAAAGGACGGAGCGGGTCATTTGACAAATCTCCAAAAGACCACAATGAGTTTTCTGACTGATCTGTTAAAATATCTTCTAATCTGTTGAAACACACTTAAAGATTCAATTAATTCTTAAATATTAAAAAAAATTATTATTAAAGTTATCTACTCTGTGCCCATGGTTAACTGTGGTATTTTGCAATTTAAATGTTTAAGTGACACTCTGGCATATGCAATCAATAAGAAGAAAGTAGCAAGCATGAAATGCTGCTGTTCTCAGACCCCTCCATGATCTTTGGCAAGGGGGAGAGACATTTCTGACTGATAATTCACAGATTATAATAGAGTTTAGTGGCTGTCCATTGTTATCTCAGATCACATGTGTGCATGACATTCTGTCCATTTCTTATAGCCAACTGCCATGCTGTTGTTGCGAGAGCATTGGTAGGATGCTGTCTGGAGCCCAACACTTCCTATAGTTAATGACCATCAGTTCAGAAGGTGCTGAAAGACTACAAAGATGGTGAAAGTGAAAATGGAATGTCCCTTTTCAAAACGTACTATAGGAATTAAATGAAGAGAAATTAATGCCAAGAAGCAGTTAAAAGAAGAAATCACTTAGAGGAACTTGTAAAAATTATTTTTAATTCTAAGTAAATACAAAATTTAACCAGTGTGTTTAACCAGTGGAGTCTCAGTCACCTGATGTAATTTGTTTCTTCCGTGCTAGAAGAAGAGGTTGTGTAGCTGTATCATTTCTGAACACTCTACTCTTGATGGTCTCTGGAGTCATTTTATAACAGAATCACAGGAAGGAAGGAAGTTCACCAGCAGTTTTGGTAATTGGGCTGGCATGTTAATATTTGTGATCATATTCTTGTTGTCTACATGTGATTTTGAATAACAGATTTCTGCCCTGTGTGGTGTATGAAAATGCACTTCTATAACCATTTTGGGGAAAAATACAAACAATAGCAGCATGAAACAGAGGAGCAAGAGATGAGGAGGCAGGAGGTAATCAATTTCGTGCTGAGAAAAACAATTTAGCTAGTGCTTAAATATCATGAACAAATTAAATTATATCTTCTTTAATTAGAAATAACTATACCAAGAAAAATAGTAGTCTAGGATGTACCTACATTTTTTTAAAAGTAGGTTTTGCCAGGCAGTGGTAGTGCACACCTTTAATCCGGCACTTGGAAGGCAGAGCAGACAGATCTCTGTTAGATCGAGGCCAGCATGGTCTACAAGAGCTAGTTCCAGGACAGGCCCCAAGGCTGCATAGAGAAACCCTGTCTCAAAAAGACCACCCCTAGTGGAGCTAAAGGGTTAGGAGGGTTATAGAAGGCAGTCACGATCAAAGTATATGCTATGAGGCTGCCACAGTGAAGCCCAGGATGGCGTATGGTATTTATACTAATAGTAAAATATAAAGATCTCATGGGCAATATTTTGTCAATATTGTGAAAAGATATATAGGAACCATTAAAAAACCAGAATGACTGAAAGTCAAGTCAACATAAGTAAAATTCTGAATGGACAGATGAATCATCAAATGAACCCAGTGGAATTGCAATTAAAGTCATTCCTCAGCTGCCAAAGTTACTCTAGGTTCTCTTTGTATTACTTTATAAATAACACCATTCAAAATTTCCACCTCTTCCCCTCTTCCCATTTCCTTCCCGCTCCCATACTCACCCTTCCCTCTCCCCCTCCAGTCCTAAGAGAGGGCAGGGTACCCTGCCCTGTGGGAAGTCCAAGGCCCTCCCCGCTCCATCCAGGCTTAGGAAGGTGTGCATCCAAACAGACTAGGATCACAAAAAGCCAGTACATGCAGTAGAGACAAATCCCAGTGCCATTATCATTGGCTTCTCAGTCTGCCCCAATTGTCAGTCACATTCAGAGGGTCCAGTTTGATGCCTTGCTCATTCAGTCCCAGTCCAGCTGGATTTGGTGAGCTCCCATTAGATCAGTCACACTCTCTCAGTGGGTGGACAAACCCCTCGCGGTCCTGACTTCCTTGCTCATCTTCTCCCTCCTTCTGCTCTTCAACTGGACCTTGGAAGCTCAGTCAGGTGCACCAATGTGGGTCTCTGTCTCTATCTCTTTCCATCGCCGGAGGAAGGTTCTATGGTGATATTCAAGATATTCATCAGAGTGGCTATGGGACAAGGCCAGTTCAGGCACCCTCTCCTCTACTACCCAAGGACCTAGCTGGGGACATCCCTGTGGACACCTGGGAACTGCTCTAGAGCCAAGTCTCTTGCCAACCCTAAAATGGCTCCCTTAATTAAGATATCTTCTTCCCTGCTCCCATATCCACTCTTCCTCCATCACAACCATCCCACTCCCCCAAGATCTCCCCAATCCTCCCCTTCTCCCTTCTCTCTCTTCCTCTCCCCTTCCCCCCACTCCCACCCTACCCCATGCTCCCAACTTTTGCCCAGCGATCTTGTCTGCTTCCAATTTCCAAGAGATTTAATATCTGTTTTCCTTTGGGTTCACCTTATAATTTAGGTTCTCTAGGACACGAACTATAGGCTCAATGTCCTTTGTTTATGGCAGGAGTCCACTAATGAGTGAGTACATACCATATTCATATTTTGGGTCTGGGTTATCTCACTCAGGATAGTGTTTTCTATTTCCATCCATTTGCATGCAAAATTCAAGATATCATTGGTTTTTTACCACTGAGTAGTACTCTAATGTGTAGATGTGCCACACTTTCTTTATCCATTCTGATATTGAGGGACATTTAGGTTGTTTCCAGGTTCTGGCTATTAGAAATAGTGCTGCTATGAACATAGTTGAACAAATGCTTTTGTAGTATGATTGGTCATCTCTTGGGTATATTCCCAAGAGTGGTATTGCTGGATCCTGAAGTAGGTTGGCTCCCAGTTTCCTGAGAAACCGCCACACTGATTTCCAAAGTGGTTGCACAAGTTTGCATTCCCACCATAAATGGATGAGTGTTCCCCTTTCTCCACATCCTCTCCAGCATAGGTTATCATTGGTGTTTTTAATTTTAGCCATTCTGACAGGTGTAAGATGGTATCTCAAAGTTGTTTTGATTTGCATTTCCCTGATTTCTAAGGAAGTTGAACATGACCTTAAGTATCTTTTGGCCATTTGAAATTCTTCTGTTGATAATTCTCTTTTCAGTTCAGTACCCCATTTTTAATTGGGCAATTTAGAATTTTAATGTCTAGTCTCTTGAGTTTTTTGTATATTTTGGAGATCAGGCCTTTGTCTGATGCGGAGTTGGTGAAGATCTCCCATTCAGTAGGTTGCCTTTTTGTCTTAATGACAGTGTCCTTTGCTTTACAGAAGCTTCTCAGTTTCAGGAGGTCCCATTTATTCATTTTTGCTCTTATTGTCTGTGCCACTGGGGTTTTACATAGGAAGTGGTCTCCTGTGCCCATGTATTGCAGGGTACTTCCCACTTTCTCTTCTATCAGTTTCAGTGTGGTCAGATTTATATTGAGGTCTTTAATCCGTTTGGACTCGAGGGTTATGCATGATAATAGATATGGAACTATTTTCATTCTTCTACAGGTTGACATCCAGTTATGCCAGCACCATTTGTTAAAGATGCTTTCTTTCTTCCATTGTATAATTTTAGCTCCTTTGTCGAAAATCAGGTGTTCATAGGTTTGTGGGTTAATATCCGGGTGTTCGATTCGATTCCATTGGTCAATGTCTCTGTTGTTATGCCAATACCAAGCTGTTTTTATTACTGTAGCTCTGTAATAGAGTTTGATGTCAGTGATGGTAATGCCTCTGGAAATACCTTTATTGTATAGGATTGTTTTGGCTATCCTGGGTTTTTTTTTTTCCATATAAAGTTGATTATTGTTCTCTCAAGGTCTGTGAAGAATTTTGTTGGGATTGTGAAGTGTGATTGCATTGAATCTATAGAGTACTTTTGGTAGAATTGCCATTTTTACTATGTTGATCCTACCAATCCAAGAGCATGGGAGATACTTCCATTTTCTGATATCCTCTTCAATTTCTTTCTTCAAAGACTTAAAGTTTGTCAAATAGATCTTTCACTTCCTTGGTTAGTGTTACCCCAAGATACTTTATGCTATTTGTGGCTTTCGTTAAAAGTTATGTTTCTCTGATTTCCCTCTCTGCTTCTTTATTCTTTGTGTATAGGAGGGCTACTGAATTTTTTTGAGTTGATCTTGTATCTGGCCACATTACTGAAGGTATTTATCAGCTTGTAGGAGTTCTTTGGTAGAGTTTTTGGGGGTCACTTATGTACACTATCATATCATCTGCAAATAACGAAAGTTTGACTTCTTCTTTTCCAATTCGAATCCCCTTGATCGCCTTATGTTGTTTTATTGCTGTTGCTAGAACTTCAAGCACTATATTGAAGAGGTATGGAGAGAGTGGACAGCCGTGTCTTGTTCCTGATTTTAGTGGAAAGGCTTTAGGTTTCTCTCCATTTAATTTGATGTTAGCTGTCGGCTTGCTGTATATTGCTTTTATTATATTTAGGTATGAACCTTGTATCCCTAATCTCTCCAAGACCTTTATCATAAAGGGGTGCTAAATTTTGTCAAATGCTTTTTCAGCAATGAAGTGATCATATGGTTTTTCCTTTCAGTATATTAATATGATGTAATTCTTACTACATTGATAGATTTTCATATGTTGAACGAGCCCTGCATCTCTGGGATGAAGCCTACTTGATCATAATGGATGATTTTTTTGATATGTTCTTGGATTCAGTTTGCAAGTATTTTATTAAGAATTTTTGCATCAATGTTCATGAGTGAGATTGGTCTGTAATTCTCTTTCATGGTTGAGTCTTTGTGTGGTTTTCGTATCAGGGTAACTGTAGCTTCATAAAAAGAGTTTGTCAATGACTCTTCTGTTTCTATTTTGTGAAACACATTAAGGAGTATAGGTATTAGCTCTTCTTGGAAATTCTGGTAGAATTCTGTATTAAAACCATCTGGTCCTCTGCTTTTTCAGTTGGGAGGTTTTTGATGACAGCTTCTATTTCCTTGTGACTTATAGGTCTACTTAAGTTGTTCACCTGGTCTTGATTTAATTTTGGCATATGGTACTTATCTTAAAAATGTCCATTTTTTTTTACATTCTCCACTTTTGTGGCATACAGGCTTTTGTAGTAAGACCTAATGATTCTCTGAATTTCCTCAGTGTCTGTTGTTATGTCCCCCTTTTCATTTCTGATCTTGTTAATTTGCATGTTCTCTCTCTGCTTTTTGATCAGTTTGGATAGGGGTTTGTCAATCTTGTTGATTTTCTCAAAGAACCAGCTCTTTGTTTTATTGATTCTTTGGATTGTTTTCTGTGTTTCTATTTTGTTGATTCAGCCCTCAATTTGATATTTCCAGTTCTACTCCTCCTGAGTGAGTCTGCTTCTTTTTTTCTAGAGCTTTCAGGTGTGCTGTTAAGTCTCTAATGTGAGCTTTCTCCCTTTTCTTTATGTGGGCACTTAGTGCTATGAACTTTCCTCTTAGCACTGCTTTCATAGTGTCCCATAGGTTTGGGTATGATGTGTCTTTTTTTGTTGTTGTTGAATTCAAGGAAGACTTTAATTTCTTTATTTCTTTCTTGACCCATGATTGGTTCAGTAGTTGACTGTTTAGTTTCCATGAGTTTGTAGACTTTCTGGGGTAGAATTGTTGTTGAATTCTAACTTTACTCCATGGTGATCTGATAATACACAGGTGGTTACTCCAATTTTTTTGTATCTGTGGATGGTTGCTTTGTTACCGAGTATGTGATCAATTTTCGAGAAGGTTCCATGAGATGCTGAGAAGAAGGTATATTCTTTTCTATTTGGGTGCAATGTTCTATAGATGTCTGTTATGTCCATTTGATTCATTACATCTCTTAGCTCTCTTCTTTCTCTGTTAAGTTTCTGTCTGGTTGACCTGTCCATTGGTGAGGGAGGAGTGTTGAAATCTCCTACTATTAGTGTGTGGGGTTTGATGTGTGGTTTGAGTTCTAGTAATGTTTCTTTTACATATGTGGTTGTTTTTATATTAGGGACCTAGATATTCAGGATTGAAATTTCATCCTTATGAATTGTTCCTGTAATGAGTATAAAATGTCCTTCCTCATCTCTTCTGATTAATTTCAGTTTAAAATCAATTTTGTTGGATATTAGTATAGCCACACACTCTTGTTTCTTAGGTCCATTTGATTGGAAAAACTTTTCCCAACCCTTTACTCTGAGGTAGTGTCTGTTTTTGAGGTTGAGGGTTTTTTCTTGTAAACAGCAGAATGTTGGATCCTGGTTTTGTATCCATTCTCTTAACCTCTGCTTTTTTATAGGTGAATTGAGTCCATTGATATTAAGTGATATTAATGACCAGTGGTTGTTAACTCTGGTTATTATTTTTTTGGGGGGTGGTAGTGTTTGTGTGTTTCCCTTCTTTGAGTTTTGCTGGTAGAGGGTTGTCAGATGTCTGTGTTATTACAGATGTTGTTGGCTTCCTTGGGTTGTGGTTTTCCTTCTAGTACTTTCTGTAAGGCTGGATTTGTAACTACATATTGTTTAAATCTGTTTTTGTCCTGGAATATCTTGTTTTCTCCATCAATGGTGAAAGAAAGGTTTGTTGGGGTTGTATAGTATAGTAGTCTGGGCTTGCATCCATAGTCTCTTAGTGTCTGCAGCACATCTATTCAAAACCTTCTGGCTTTCATGGTTTCCATAGAGAAGTCAGGTGTAATTCTGATAGGTTTACCTTTATATGTTACTTGACCCTTTTCCTTTGCAGCTCTTAATATTCTTTCTTTATTCTGTATGTTTTTGTGTTTTGATTATTATTGGCAAGGGGATTTTTTTTCCAGTCTATTTGGTGTTCTGTATGCTTCTTGTACCTTCATAGGAATATCCTTCTTTAAGGTGGGAAAGTTTTCTTCTATAATTTTGTTGAATATATTTTCTGTGCCTTTGAGCTGGAATTCTTCTCCTTCTTCTACCCCTATTATCCTTAGGTTGGTCTTTTCATTGTGTCCCAGATTTCCTGGATGTTTTGTGTTAAGAATTTGTTGGATTTGCTGTTTTCTTTGATCAATGAGTTTATTTCCTCTATAGTATCTTCAGTGTCTGAGATTCTTTCTTCTATCTCTTGTATTCTGTTGGTTATTCTTGCCTTTGTAGTTCCTGTTGTTTACCCAGATTTTCCATATCAAGCCATCCCTCTGTTTGTGTTTTCTTTATTGCATCCATTTCGGTTTTCAAGTCTTGAACTGTTTCCTTTACCAGTTTGATTGCTTTTTCTTTGTTTTCTTGGGAATCTTTGAGGGATTTATTAATTTCTTATAATTTTTTGTTTGTCTTCTCTTCTATTTCTTTAAAGGAGTTTTTCACATCCTGTTTAAGGGCCTCTATTATTTTCATAATGTTATGTTTAAAGTCGATTTCTTCTACTTCTTCTGGATTAGGGTTTTCAAGTCTTCCTGTTGCGTGTTCACTGGATTTTGGTGTTGTCATGTTGCTTCTCAGGTTGTTGGAGTAATTCTTGCATTGGCGCCTGCCCATCTCTTCCTTCACTTGCGGCCAGGCGAGTATTGGCGTCTTGGTCCAATCTTTGCTGTGACTGACTGTGTACTTAGGCGATTTTTTTGGTCTGCCCTCTCTTAAGACCCCTCAGCACTGGAGCTGGCTCTCAGATCCCCTCGGCCCTGAAGCAGGCTGTGGTGGTGGATCTAAGGTCCCCACAGTTGGAAAGGAGTGCTTGGGGGCAAGATGGGATAGAGTATCTAGAGAAAGCCAGTAACCGGGGAGACATCCCGCTGAATAGCCAGAAACGTTTAGGGAAATGGGGCGGGGCTGTACTCCATTCCTGGGACTGTCCAGCTGGGCGGGCACACACTTATCCCTCTGGATGGATCTCCTTAGAACAGGAGCAGGGACTATTGCTGGGCCAAGGACCTTGCAGACAAAAGCTTGCTCTAAGTTCTTTATAGGTAATGTCTATTATGCCTTCAAGGAACATGAAATTCTAAACTTAAACAAGTATTACACAGTATAGGAAAAACAGGAGGCTACTAAGTTTGTTTCAACTCATTCAAACCACCAGAGTTAAATATAGCCAATTACAGCAAATTCAAACAAACAAGAGACAGCACCATATTGTACAATGACCAACAAGTCACCTAAAGATTGGCATGCCCAATTATAAGGTAGACTGGAAATGTCTCTTCTTATAGACACAAAATTAAAGCAATAGTTTGGGACTATAATCTGTTCATGCTTTTTAATCCATGTAAAATTTATAATGTCACTGAAAGAAGTAGGAATGTACAGGACAACGATATATGTATAAACTCAGTATGTTACTAGTCACGTCTCACCCAATTAGCTTCTTAATTTAATCAGTCACCAAACAATTATGATGTGTTAATTCATGACAATTAAAATCTAATTCTAAAATTCACATAGAGTAAACATATAATATTAGCTAAAGAAACCTTTAAGAATATAAGAAAATGAATTTTCCATGCTGAAAACTTAAATATAATTAGGGTATAATTAGAGTTTTATAGAACTGGATAAGGAGTAACAGATCCATGTGCCGAATTAAATAGATAATAGTGAAACTATTTGGGACATTAGATATTTGGGACATTAGAACATGGTATTTGATGTAATGGAGTAATGACAGACTATGCAATAAATACTTTTCAGAACATTATCTAACCATTTTGGGAAAAAGTAGTTACATTTATCTGTATGACACTTACAATATTAAATTCTGATTGATTGAATGTCTAAATGTAAAATACATTACAATGAAAATAATAGAAGAAAATATGAATGATTGTATTTATGTCTTTGGAATAGAGACTCAAACTTAGTAAATTTGGCTGCATCAAATGTTAGGACTTCTAACTGAGGAACTCTAGTGGTAAAAGATCAGAAGAATATGGAAATATTGCCAGGAAAATATTGGCAATATAACCACAAAGGGATTCATCAGTTATTCATGAACTCTGAAAAATCCACTACAAAAAAACAAACATTCTGATAAACAGCAAAAGAAAGGAATAAACAAATTGTGCAAGTAGAAATATAAATAGACAATGCAAACCTAAACTTTTATTCAACCTCACTAGTATTCAGGGAGATAAAAATTTAAATAATATATTCATGTCAGATTGACAAATATTAAAAATTTTAGTGACAGCAAATGTTGATGAAAGTATAATGAATGTATTATTCTCGTGTCACTAAAAATTTAAGATGTATGAAATGCGTTTCTCAGATATAATGGGTCGTGTACTTGAAAAGGTACTATACCTGGGAAGAAGGTAGTATAAGTAATTACAGGAAATAGAATCAGGTTTGTTTACAAAGTAATTATGCATTAGGTTTTCTTACATCGTACTTTATCTTGAAATAGCATACCCCCTTTATCCACATTCCTCTTCTGCAATCACTTAGTGAGTATAGATAAAAAACTCTAATAATGTAGAAGATTAAGATGTACTCCTAAATGTCGATAAAGCTAAGGTAGTCTTTGACCTCACTTTCAGTTGGCTGTTCCAGACAAAATGCTTATTTTATTATTTATTTTGTTGTTGTTGTAGCTGGTACTTTTGTTGTTGCTCAAGAATTATTTAAGTGTGGAAAAATCCAAGCAATATATACATGATTTATTTTCTAAAGTATAAAGTTAAATGCAAATACAAGAAAGAAAATAAATAATGCTTTCCTTTGCCGCTGCTCCAGCAGGAATGGCTGCTTTCCACCTGGGATGCACTCCACAATTTCAGCTGGAATTGGTTTCAGTCCTATTCCCACAACTGTTAACTCTTAGGCCAGTGTGTGACTGAGCATCTTCCACTTTAATTGATCTAATTTGCACACATAATTCTGGTGGAATTATTCATTGTAGAGTGTGCCTTTGAGCCTTCCAGTGTTCTTCCAGCTTTGCCTTGACTACAGCACATTAATTTACCTGCAAATTTCTCCCTTCTCCAGAGGATTCTCTTGGTTATGTAAATACTTTGTGCAAATTTTCTTTTACAAATTGTTGTTGAAGAGTGTGTTCTCTCTCCTTTTCTTTCCTGCTTAGATTAGGACATGGGTCTTAGAAACATCAAAGCTGCAGTTTTTAATGATTACTTTTTCCTCATAGATCAGAGATGTTTGTCATGACACTGAGTCATTAACAGCATACATGTTACAAACAACACTAAAATGATCAATAGTCTAACTCTCAAAGATCATAACGTCACTCCCAGCACAATTTGTTCTTGACTTTGCAAGGTAGCGGTGATTTAGACATGTGTTTTCAAGACCATTTAACCCTGATTTAGTGTTCCTTAGAATGGTCAGAATAATCATTAAAGATAGTGAGTATAGACAAGAATGGTGATGGCAACACAACTTCATTATTCTAATTCTGTGTGTGGCATTAAGATCTTGTCTAGCAGCTGTTTTATGTTGCTTGAACTGTGACCATATAATACTCTTATCCACAGGCTAAGGTATGTAAGGACCATCAAATGTATTCAATCTCTCCATGGCTTCAGCCAACTTTATTACATTATTATTTAATTATTTTCATGTTTCTGTCTTTCATACACTGTATAACCCAAAGGTTGAGTAATTGCCAGAAGTACCTTATGTAAAATAGATGTACAATTCATGTGTAAAGAAGAAAGATAGAAAAGATGAAAAGGAGGGGAAGGGGGCTAAACAAAGCACATGCAATTATAGTCACGATTACTAAACACACATACATATGTATAACTATAGTCACTGTTACAGAAGACAGAGAAAACATTTAAAATTAAAATTACATATACTATGGCTAGATTCAAGTGTAAACTTTTATATATGTAATGATGCCTAATCATATTCTGCTATACTCATAGATTGGTGCCTAGTCCAATTATCATCAGAGTGGCTTCCATTCTGTAAGTGATGGAAACATACTGAGATCCATTGCCAAACATTAGACAGACCTCGGGGACTCCTGCAGAAAAGGAGGAGGAAGAATTGTAGGAGCCAGAGGGGTCAAGGACACCACAAGAAAACCCACAGACTCAACTAACTCATAGGGACTCCCAGAGACTGAATCAATAATCAGGGTTGACAAAGGCCCTGTGCAGAGATGTTACAAAAGTGTAGCTTCGTCTTCTTGTGGGACTGCTAACAATGGGAGTACGGACTGTCTCTCCTTTGCTGGCTTTTGGGATCCCATTCTCAAGTCAGGGTTTCCTTGTCCAGCCTTAATACTAGGGGAGGTACCTCATCTTACTACAAATTGAAATGTCATACTTAGTTGCACTGTGGGAGGCCTGCCTTTTAATAAATAGAAATGAAAAAGGAGTGGATAGGGGCAGGAACAGAGAGGACAGGGGGGTTGAGAGAAGAGAAGGTAGAGAAACTGATGTCAGGATGAAAATAATAATAATAATAACATAAAAGAAAAATATTTTTTAAAAATTAAAAAGAAGAAGAAGGAGGAGGAAGAGGAGGAGGACTGATCATGGTAGGTAGTACCTTGAAGTGGTTACTCAGAGACCAGCAAGCTGATTCATGATTCAGGCAGTCAGGAAGATGGGGCGGGGATCTGGAATCTTATCTGTTATTGACTGTATATTATCAGTCTTATCCCGACACCAAGGAGACTTTTTAACCCTTGATGTTTAACTATTTCCTATGGCTGATGTAGGAAAAGAGTTGACTTGCCTTTCTCATATTCCTCTCTCTCCCTCCCTCCTTCCCTCCTTCCATCCCTTCCTTTCTTCTTTCCTTCTTCCTTCCTCCTTCCCTTCCCTTCTTTTTCATTCTTTCTATCTAGATGAGGTCTGGTGTATTTAGGGTAGTATATTGGTAGACACTTCCTGGTTTCCTCATTTATGTTTTCATTCTACCCTTTCTACACACATAAAAAGGTCTAAGGAAAATCTCTGATAAATAATTATACTTTATATGTTAATATGTGTTCTACATGTTCAAAAATATTTATAATTTTTTCCATATTACAGAATTGCTATGATTTTATATACAGTCAAATAAGACTTGAACATTTATGATTGATTCATTTCAATAATTCTTTCCTAAGAAGAAAACACCATGATGCACCATCTCTGGTTAATAAAATGTACGTATAATAAGTAAATAGGAAACTATAAATTGGTGAATTGTCATCACTGGCTTTCTCATCTGTATTCAGTTATATCTTGGAATATTAATATTCTGGCTGGCACTGTAGTATGACTCATATAGGCAAATTGAATATGGATGAGTTTTATTAGGAAGCTGAACAATTTGCAGCAAGTAAACAGCATCATAAACACTGGTGATTATTCTTGGGGCAGATGTCATCATCTTGAAGTAATAAAGGCAATGCGTGTATTGGAAAAGGGTTAGTTTGAGGCATTGACAGGTGCTGCCTATATTTAATATTTAATATTGAGTAGATGTCAATACCCAAAGTAAAGGCAAAAATCTAAAGTAGAAGTTTCGTGGTCCTAATATTTATTGATTTGAACATACCCTTCATGTTAAACACATGTTATCTTGCTGTCTACTATAAAGCAAACGAAGGAAATTCTTTCCATATGGCGCTATATAGTGACTCCTATATAACAGAACCACTTGAGTCAGTGATAGAAATGATAGCTATTTTCTCTGATGGCATTACTTTTGAGTCATTTATCTATGCCAATTCCCAAAAAACTATTGGCATTAGACACTATATTATAGCTAGTATACAATAAAAATGAATTTAGTATCTGTTATTTTATACTAATTTTCTTTTTTTAAGTAAATTGTTTCTTAATTTGACTGTATACAGTGAGGCATATCTCTTCCTGTACTCCAGTCCCTAGGGGTCTGCTGTGGAATAATCCTTTTGTACACTATGAATATGTATTGTTCTCATTGATTTGAAAAAGAGCCAACTGACCAATAGCTAGATATAAAAAGGTTAGATGGAAGAACCAGACTGGGGGAATGCCAGGAAGAAATTAGCCAGAGTTTCCAGCAAGACACAGAGGAATGAAGAGATAAACATGCCATACCAAAAGGTACCACCTCATGGTAGAACATAGATAAGAAATATCAGTTAATTTAAGTTGAAAGCACTAGTTGGTAACAAGACTAAGCTATCAGCCGAGCATGTATAATTAATAATAAGTCTCTGTGTGGTTATTTGGAAGCTGTTTGGCAGAGCAGAGCTGACTGGAAGAACAGAGAAAGTTTACCTACAGGGATCACACACCCTTGCTGCTTTACAGCCTTGCTTCTTCACACAGGAACCTCAAAATCCCAAAAGAACATTCTTCTGTCCTCTATTGGTGGCGAATATCAACTTTACTCTCATTCTCCGCTGCCTCCAGTTCCCTCCAGTTACCCAAGCCTCATTGCCACTGTTTTCTGTAAGTATGGCTCCAGGGACCTGAAGGGCTTAATAGAGCAAACAGAAATGCCAAGTTGGATATTGGAGTGAAGGATTTAAGCAGTGCCTTCCCAGATCTTAATGGTGTAATGACAATACTACCTGAGCACATCCTGTAAAGACTGTTTTGCAGTTTTGTTTTTCTCTGCTCTCCTATTTTGTCTTTGATTTATTATTTAGCTAATAAATTTGGAAATACTCCACATAAATAGAAGAGTTTACAATTTCCTTTACTAGGTCCATCATGTGCCTTTTAAAAAATTTAACATTCAATATTATCTTCATGCTTAATGGCATCTATTAAGCCTACCAACAGTAGAAGAGCAGATAATTGAAAAAGGGTAAATTTTAAACCACAGAAATTTTGCAAAAATATTTTTTTCGGCTACCTAATAACTGGTGGTATACATACTGTTGCCTGTAATTTGATAATACAGGACATCTGCGTAAGTATTTAATTCTGGAACATTATCCTCTGTTTGATGGAATGTTTTTTGTTAAAGGCTAAAAATGCTGTTGAGTAGCATTCCAAGGTCTATGAGCTGTATGTTGGTTTAAGCTATAATTTATTACTTTGAGAGCTGACATTTTAAGCACAGGATTCTTATACAACTGTTGAGCATTTTAAATACATGATAATTAAACCTAATGGTAATAGAAGTATTTACTGTTTTTATCTGGTGGAGGAAATGCCAGCGACAAAGAGTTGAGATTAAATCCTGAGACACAGACATGGGTACTTGTTTGTCTGAAACTGAATGAAATGAACATGCATGACCTTATCTTTAGTTTGTTTTCCAAATGATGGGATTTACAATGAAGAGAAAGGCAAAATCCAAGGGGAACAAGCATGTAGGTAATATTGCTTGCCTCAGTTCACTGAGTTGTGTTCTAAAATAAGATGGGTATTGCTACTAGAGGCATTTAAAAATTAAGCAGAAAGGAATGAATACCACAAGCAAAAAAGAGAGAATAGCCCTCTCATATGGGCTCATAACTCAGAGAATTTGATTCCACAAATGAGGCACTACTTACTACATGTTTGCTCCAAGACAGGCTCAACTAAATCATGTGATTTTTCACTGTAACTCACTGAAATAGTTGGTACTCATTCTTGTGTTTTATTGTGCCTATTGAACACATGCAGAAAATGAACACTTGGAGGGAACATGAGAACTGTGTCACTCTCTTCAAAGCCCTTAGTTTTCAAGAGTTATGTGCTACATCTGTAGAAAATCACAATAACAGAAACAAAACCACAAAGGCCTTTATTTAACTCTCCAAGTAAATCAATTGCATTGATAGTCTTATAAATTATGTACTTGGTCTGAATAAACTAATTCAGCATTTATATCCAACTTTACACCATTAAGGACATTCTCAAAGGAGTCCTCTAATTACTAAAGTAAGTACCAAAAAGAGCAACTTCAAGGAGAATTCAGTCATTTGTTGATAATGCGGGTACCACTGAGATGACAACTCTGAGAATGGGTGTGCTATTCTGTCTAATATTTGGATACAAAAAGCTATAAGACCTTTTAGTGATAATTTTTAAACAGCTGTATATGATAAGCAACCAAGAAAAATCTGCCCAGTATATTTAAAAGCCAACTCTGAAAGAATCATATGGAAAGGTTGAAGAGGTGGCTTAGCGGTTCAGAGCATTGGTTCAATTCCCAGCATGCACGTGGCAGCACACAACTGTTTGTAACTCCAGTTTCAGAGGATCTGACTTCCCCACAAAGACATGGAGGTCAAACACCAATATATATATATATATATATATATATATATATATATATATATATATATATATATATATATTAAGGACCATATGAAGTCATATTATGATCTACCCAAAAATATCTATAACACCTGTAAGTGGGTGTGTACATATATAGTTTAAGTGAAATTTTGCCATCTGGGCTGACAGTGTTCACCCCAAGAGTCATAGATCTTCTAACAAAAACCCCCAAACCAGGCATGAGTAACTCACTTTTGAGTTCTTGGTCAGGTCCATCCAAGAGACTGTGAAAACGTAGATTATTGCTATTGTTAACACCCCTCCCCCAGAGATGAAAGGTAAATCCTTATTGTTGAAGGTACCATACACTTCAGACACAAGGCCGCTGGGCTGTATCTGACCTGAAAGCCTCCTCCAGGAAGACTACCTCTCATGGTACCACAAAAGTGCTATGCAAGCTTTCAAATGTGGTAAGCAAATAATACTCCTAACCAGCTATGATGCCTGTCAACTACAACAACAACTAACATGGCATAGTAACTCTAAGGGTACATTAGTGGCACTCGTACCTATGCAGTAACCTGCAATTCTTTAGTTGGACTTCAAGCCACTCAACAAGAAATAAAATACCTTGATACTAAAAACCTAGATAACTACTCAGGGCTAATAAAATCATGAATCTTGAAGGAGAACCTAAAACTGCCATTTTACTAAACCAGCATAATCTATAACAACATTCTAAATATTTGTCCTTATATTGCCAGATAAGTGCAGTTCTCAGAACTCATTAAAGAAACTTCTGTTTGCAAAAGACAGAAACCATTACAGAAAATTACAACCTATCACAATGCAGAGTCTTGGAGCTCTGTCCCAACCAACACATCTGCAGCACAATTCCTGAATTTAAATCTCAGGGATCATTGTGGAAGAAGGAACAGAAAGATTTGTAAGAGCCAGAGGACCAGGGAGTTGTGAAATTGGCTCACTAGAAATGTCAGAAATCACACTCATGAAGTTTCCTCACCATAGCTTCTTAAATATGACCTGAACAAGGACAATACCAACAGTCATACTACCTTGGAAGGGGGAAATTTCATGAGGTTTCAACCCTAGAAAAATAACTACAGGCACCTAAGGATATGGAGAGTGGGACTAAGGTAGAGAGCACACCAAACGGTTAATCCAATACCAAATGGCCAGTCCTTTCACTCATTACTCCAATACATACAAATAACAGGTTGTATTTATATATTTATGTATAATATATGTATATATGTGTGTGTTCATATACACAAATATATGTAGGAACAACTAAAGAAAAAGAGGCCATGAGTTTGAAAGAGAGCAAGTGTAGGGGCCATATGAGAAAGTTTGGAAATGGGAAATAGAAGTGGTAAATGATATAATTATAATATACAAAAATTTTAAAATATTCAAGATAAACAAATAAAACAAAATAAAAATAAAAATTGGTTAATAAATTGCCAATAAAAATGTCAACTCTAAATGCACCAAAAACTTATTAATGAAGAAGAAAAGGTTTAAGAAGGCAATATATAAAGTTAATACAATACTGTTTTGAAGATTTCATTCAGAGAATCAATTGTTTAGAAAATCTTTGAATTTGAAATAACCACAAAATATGGAAATCAGGGATTGATAAATTGGACTACAGCAAGATCGAGTCAACATTTCATGAACATCTAGATAACACTAACAAGCAGTCGTCTAACAAGTAGGTGAGTAAAGCTTTAAACCTTTTAAGGTTTTTAGACCTAGCATCTTTAAGGTATTCCTGTATATTGCCAATAAGAGACAAGCAAACCAGTAGGAGAAATGGACAAAGGACATAAATAAGCAGTGATTAAAGGAAGAAGCATTCTAGATGATTTATATATACATGAAGAAATTTTAAAACTTTAAAATTAGAAATTCAAAATGAGTTACCATCACATAAACTTACATTTAAAAAAGCTTTTTGATGTGGGATTGCCCTCTGTGTGCTGTGAATACCACAGATTAATAAAGAAACTTTCTTGGGACAATCCAGGGAATAGAGGTAGGCAAGGAAAACAAAACTGAATGCTGGGAGAAAAGAGGCAGAGGCAGAGAGAAGCCATTTAACCCTGCCAGAGACATATGTCAGAACTTTACCCAGTAAGACACTGCACCATGGCAATACACAGATTAATAGGAGTGGGTTAAATTATATGTGAGAGTTAGCCAATAACAAGGTAGAGCTAATGAGCCAAGCAGTGTTTTAAATAATATAGTTTCTGTGTGATTATTTCAGTTCTGAGCAGCCAGAATGAACAAGCAGTCTCCTCACAACAAATTGGCTCAATGTGGTTAACTACATCCATGTATAACCTGAGAAACATTGAAAAGGAACTCTGGATACAAAAATACAGGGTTTAACAAAGTTCTTGCTATTTGCTGGCTGCAGCTCCTTTAAGAGACATTTTCCTGATTCAGTGGTAGCAGGAGGAAAGGCACAGTTTTGAAATGCAGGCTTTCTGGGCTGTGCTGCCAGTGTGATCTCTGTCTGTTTTAGGAGGCTGAGCATTTAAATGGGGTTTGTAAGCAGCATGTTACAAATTGCTTAATGGCTCAACATAGACCCAGAGCAGACTTGGAACTGAGGTAGTGTAGGCAGCTCAGAGGCAGTGAATGGACCTCTCCCACCATGTCAGACTGGGCAGAACAAGCAGGCAATGCTGTATTTGACCTAGCAATGCCACAGCTTAAGTTTCTAAGAAGCGCTTAGCATTTTAAGAAGCGCTTCTGAACAGTAAAGAATTACAGATACACAATAGGACAGATTCAGACATAAAAGACCTCTAAATGGGTCACAGTGTGGAATAAATGTATATAGGCTTGAGAGATAAAATAAAAAAAGTATAGAGAGTCATAAAAAGAAGTAATAGATATAGATAGTCATAGATTAAAAGAGTAAAATGTAATAGAGTAAAAGCAAATAAGTCTTGTGAGGATGGACTATATAGAGAGAGTCTGGGTTATATATATTATTGTGTTTTCTTTGAATGTTTTGACTGTGAAGGAGATAAGTACAGAGAGGCATTTCATTGTCTGGGCTGCTAAATTAAAGCAGCATATATGTTCTAAAGGCATTATGACTTTCAAATTTGGGTCTAAAGATATGTTGCTTTGGAAAAGAGTTTCTTCTTTTGTTTCCACAGAGGATGAGAACCTGTGGATTCATTCCAGGCTAATGTGGTTTAACAGATCAAGAATCCCTGAAATGTTGCCTTCAACACCCCTAAAAATTACTTCACCTAGCAAAAAGCAGGAAGCAGTTTAGAGAAAACTATGCCCATATTCCCAAATATTGTTTATAAATGTTTGTTCATATTTAAAGGGGGATATGATATAAAGATTTGCATTGGTATGGACCTTGTTTTATGGACACAAATTTAAGGTCAATTTTGTTATATTGTGTGTGTGTGTGTGTGTGTGTATTTCTGTTCTTGATTAAGTTATTGTGTTTCTTTTTTATTACTTTATATATAATACCAATCAAAATTTCTATATCCTCCCCTACTCCCACTTCCCACCCGGTCCCCGACTCACTGTCCCCCCTCCCCCTCCAGTCCTAAGAGAGAGCAGGGTATCCTGCCCTGTGGGAAGTCCAAGGCCCTCCTGCCTCCATCCAGGCTTAGGAAGGTATGCAGTCAAATAGAATAGGATCCCAAAAAGCCAGTATATGCAGTAGAGACAAATCCCAGTGCCATTATCATTGGCTTCTCATTATGCCCCAATTGTCAGCCAAATTCAGAGGGTCCAGTTTGATCCCATGCTCATTCAGTCCCACTCCAGCTGAATTTGGTGAGCTCCCATTAGCTCAGGCACACTGTCTCAGTGGCTGGACCAACCCCTCATGGTCCTGACTTCCTTGCTCATCTTCTCCCTCATTCTGCTCTTCAACTGGACCTTGGGCGCTCAATCCAGTGCTCTGATGTAGGTCTCTGTCTCTATCTCCATCCATCGCTGGATGAAGGTTCTATGGTAATATTCAAGATAGTCATCAGTCTGACTACAGGACAAGGCCAATTCAGGCATCCTCTCCTCCACTGCCCAGGGTCCTAGCTGGGGACATCCCTGTGGACTCCTGAGGACCCCTCCAGAGCCACGCCTCTTACCAACCCCAAAATGGCTCCCTCAATTAAGATATCTCCTTCCCTGCTCTCATATCCGTCCTTCCTCCATCTCAACCATCCCATTCCCCCAAGATCTCCCCAACCCTCCCCTTCTCCCTTCTCTTTGCCCCTCTCCCTGCCCACCCACCCCCATGCTCCCAACTTTTGCCTGGCAATCTTGTCTGCTTCCAATTTCCAGGAGGATCTATATATGTTTTCCTTTGGGTTCGCACAAGAAACTAGACATTAAAATTCTAAATAACCCAATTAAAAAATGGGATACTGACCTGAACAATGAATTCTCAACAGAAGAATTTCAAATGACAAAAAGATACTTAAGGACATGTTCAACTTCCTTAGCTATCAGAGAAATGCAAATCAAAACAACTTTGAGATACCATCTTACACCTTTCAGAATGGCTAAAATCAAAAGCACCAATGATAGCCTATGCTGGAGAGGATGTGGAGTAAGGGGAACACTCATCCATTGCTGGTGGCAATGCAAACTTGTGCAACCACTTTGGATATCAGTGTGGTGGTCTCTCAGAAAATTGGGAATCAACCTACCTCAAGCTCCAGCAATACCACTCTTGGGAATATACCCAAGGGATGGCCAAACATACTACAAAAGCATTTGTTCAATTATGTTCATAGCAGCATTATTTGTAATAGCCAGAACCTGGGAACAACCTAGATACCCCTCAATGGAAGAACTGATAAAGAAAGTGTGGCACATCTACACATTAGAGTACTACTCAGTGGTGTAAAATAAAAAAATAAAAATTTAAAAAAATTTAAAAAATGACATCTTGAATTTGAATTTTGCATGCAAATGGATGGAAATAGAAAGCACTGTCCTGAGTGAGATAACCCAGACCCAAAAATATGAATATGGTATATACTCACTCATTGGTGGACCCTAGCCATAAACAAAGGACATTGAGCTTATAGTTCGCTATCCTAGAGAAGCTAAGTAATAAGGTGAACCCAAAGAAAAACATACATTAATCCTCCTGGAAACTGAAAGCAGGTATTGTTTTTTTCATAGCTCATTTAAAAATATAATATATAATTAAGAAATATAGGCTAATAGATAATCATCTTTAATAGTCAAGCTTGTAGTCATGTTAGTTAGATTTTTCTAGATGTACAGAGATATATTTCAGATGGTTAGGAATTCTTAAAATCTTTGAAAGACTACAGAATTTTTAAAGTGTTTCAAGAATTTAGGACTTTTCATGACACTGAGACACATCTACTCCTGTCAGCACCAATCTACCTCAAAAGAAAGATGTCATCGAAGAGGCTCCTTATTCAGTTGATTAGCAATTGGGGCAAGAAATTGCTCTTGCCCTGGACTGCTTGATGACCTGGACATGCAGGACCCACAGAGAAATGACTGCTGAACTTGCCTAAATGTGAGATCATCCTTTGGGGTTCCTGTTTCATGGAAGAATCTACCAGACACTCTGTATGACATAGAAGAAAGTAAGTGACAAACTCCCAATATGGTCTTTGAAATTTCCTGTTTTGTGGAAAAGTCTGCTGGATACAATGGGCCTGTAGGCTGAAGATATATGCCCCAATGGTACGGAACAACTTTGGGTGACTAGCCAAGGCAGCGAGATGTCTATGTCATTTCTAGAGTTTTGGAAGTTGCTTACAATGCATGTCCTGTTTACTTAGGTAATATTATATGGTAATATTATATCCTTCTGTGGTTTTTGATGGAGTTGAAAAATTAATAGTTATTTTCCTTAGTTATGATTAAAGATAAAGTAGATATAAATATTGCAACTATAATTCTTCCTTGATAGCTGTTTTGCTGTATGAAATTTTACTATATTAAAGTTAAAACCTTCTTCTTTATTTAAACAGAAAATGGGGGATGATGTGGGGATCCCCTCTGTACGCTGTGAATACCATTGGTTAATAAAGAAACTGTCTTGGGCCTGCTTAGAGAATAAATGTAGGTGGGGAAAACAAAACTGAATGCTGGGAGAAAGGAGGCAGAGTCAGAGAGAAGACATGTAGCCCTGCCAGAGACAGATGCTGGAACTTTTCCCAGTAAGCCACTGCCATGTGAAAATACACAGATTAATAGAAACAGGTTAAATTAATATGTAAGAGTTAGCCAATAAGAAGATAGAGCTAATGGGCCAAGCAGTGTTTTAAATAATATAGTTTCTGTGTGATTATTTCAGGGCTGATCAGCCAGGAACCAACAAGTGGCTTCCCTGCAACAGCTTATGTAATTTGACAGCATGGGTAGCATGGTAAACAACAATGTAAGAGTGAGAACCTTTGTTTAAAAATGTGATTGTTTATCTCCATCAATCATTTATTGTGACTTTGGAATTGATAGAAAACCCTGGGGTCCTACACCAGTATCTTTGTTTCTATTACACATTGTATTTGTTTGTTAGGACAGCTCTGCTCATCTCCATGGACTCTTTGGAATAGATTATTGCAAGTCAGTCAACTACTCTAGTGTTGATGATGTAGGGTTGGTTTCCAGCTGCAGATTAGTCTACCTTGAACTCTCCCTTGTGTGGCAAACTATTCCACAAAGCAGGAAATTTCAAAGACAGTTTCGCCTATATTAGCAGTTTGTCAGTCACTTTCTTCTGTGTTCTGCAGAATATCTGGCAGACTCTTTTTTTTCATATTCTTTTATTTTTCATTCAAAAATTTACACTTCCTCCCTGTCTCCCAGTCCCCTCCCACTCTGCCCTTCACCCTCCCCCTGCTTCCTTAAGAGTGGGCAGGGTACCCTGCCTGTGGGAAAACCAAGGCCCACCCCACTACATCCCGGCCTAGGAAGGTATGCATCCGTATAGACTAGGTGCCCAAAAAGCCAATACATGCAGAAGAGATACTTCCCAGTGCCATTATCATTGGCTTCTCAGTCAGCCCCCAATGACAGCCACATTCAGAGATTCCAGTTTGATCATATGCTCATTCAGTCCTGGTCCAGCTGGATTTGGTGAGCTCCCATTAGATCAGGCACACTGTCTCAGTTGGTAACCAGCCCCTCGTGGTCCTTACCTCCCTGGTAATCTTCTCCCACCTTTTGCTCTTCGACGGGACCTTGGGAGCTCAGTCCATTGCTCTGATGTGAATGTGGCTCTCTGTTTCTATCTCCATCCATCAGACGAAATTTCTATGGTGATGATGAAGATATTCATCAGTGTGACTATGGAAAAAGGCAAATTCAGGCACCCTCTCATCTGCTGCCCAAGTACCTAGCTGGAGACATCTGAATTTCCTCAGTGTCTGTTGTTATGTCCCCCTTTTTATTTCTGATCTTGTTAATTTGAGTGTTCTCTCTCTGCCTTTTGATTAGTTTGGATAGGGGTTTGTCGATCTTGTTGATTTTCTCAAGAAACCAGCTCTTTTTTCATTGATTTTTTGGATTATTTCTGTGTTTCTATTTTGTTGATTTCAGCCCTCAGTTTGATTATTTCCAGTCTTCTACTCCTCATGGGTGAGTCTGCTTCTTTTTTTTTCTAGAGCTTTCAAGTATGCTGTTAAGTCACTAATGTGTGCTTTCTCCATTTTCTTTATATGGGCACTAAGCACTATGAACTTTCCTCTTAGCACTGCTTTAGGTTGGGGTATGTTGTGTCTTTATTTTCATTGAATTCAAGGAAGACTTTAATTTCTTTATTTCTTCCTTGACCAAGGAGTGGTTAAGTAGTTGACTGTTCAGTTTCCATGAGTTTGTAGGCTTTCTGGAGGTGGAATTGTTGTTAAATTCTAACTTTACTCCATGATGATCCGATAAGACACAGGTGGTTACTTCAATTTGTATGTGTGGATGTTTGCTTTATTACAGTGTATGTGATCAATTTTCGAGAAGGTTCCATGAGATGCTGAAAAGAAGATATATTCTTTTCAATTTGGGTGAAATGTTTTATAGATGTCTATTAAGTCCATTTGATTCATTACATCTGTTAGTTCTCTTATTTCTCTGTTAAATTTCTGTCGGTTGACTTGTCCATTGTTAAGAGAGGAGTGTTGAAATCTCCTACTATTACTGTGTGGGGTTTGATGTATGGTTTGAGTTCTAGTAATGTTTCTTTTACGTAGGTGGGTACTTTTATATTAGTAGCATATATATTCAGTATTGAGACTTCATCCTGATTGATTATTCCTGTTAAGAGTATAAAATGCCCATCTCCATCTCTTCTGATTGATTTTAGTTTGACGCCGATTTTGTTCAATATTAGGGCCGTTTTTTTCTTAGGGCCGTTTGATTGAAAAACCTTTTCCCACCCCTTTACTCTGAGATAATGTCTGTCTTTCTGATTGAGGTGTGTTCTTGTAAACAACAGAATGTTGGATCCTGTTTTCATATCCATTCTCTCAACCTGTGCCTTTTTATAGGTGAATTGAGTCCATTGCTATTAAGTGATATTAATGTCCAGAGGTTACTAACTACCGTTATTTTTGGGGGGTGGTAGAGTTTGTTTGTTTCCCTTCTTTGAGTTGTGCCAATGGAGGGTTGTTAGATAACTGTATTATTATGGGTGTTGTTTGCTTCCTTTAATTGTGGTTTTCCTTCTAGTACTTTCTGTAAGGCTGGATTTGTGGCTACATATTGTTTAAATCTGTTTTTATCCTGAAATATCTTGTTTTCTCCATCGATTGTGAAAGAAAGCTTTGCTGGGTATAGTAGTCTGGGCTTGCATCCATGGTCTCTTAGTGTCTGCAGCACATCTATCCAAGACCTTCTGGCTTTCATGGTTTCCATAGAGAAGTCAGGTGTAATTCTGATAGGTTTACCCTTATATGTTACTTTACCTTTTTCCTTTGCAGCTCTTGTTTCTTTCTTTATTCTGTATGTTTTGTGTTTTGATTATTATATAGCAAGGGGATTTTTTTTTGATCCAGTCTATTTGGTGTTCTGTATGCTTCTTGTACCTTCATAGGCATTTCCATCTTTAGGTGGGGAAAGTTTTCTTCTATAATTTTGTTGAATATATTTTCTAGGCCATTGAGATGTACTTCTTCTCCTTCTTCTACCCCTATTATTCTTATGTTTGGTATTTTTATGGTGTCCCAGATTTCCTGGATGTTTTGTGTTGAGAATTTGTTGGATTTGTTGTTTTCTTTGATCAATGAGTTTATTTCCTCTATAGTATCTTCAGCATCTGAGATTCTTTCTTCTATTTCTTGTAATCTGTTGCTTATACTTGTCTGCTTGTTCACCCAGATTTTCCATCTCCATCCTTCCCTGGGTTTGTTTTCTTCATTGCCTCCATTTCAGTTTTCAAGTCTTGAACTGTTTCCATTACCTGTTTGATTGCTTTTTCTTGGATTTCTAGGGTATCTTTGAAGGATTTATTCATTTCCCCAAACTTTTTGGTAGTCTTCTCCTCCATTTCTTTAAAGGAGTTTTACACATCCTCTTTAAAGGTCTCTATCACTTTCATAATGTTACATTTAAAGTCGATTTCTTCTACTTCTTCTGGATTAGGTTATTCAGGTATTCCTGTTGCATATTCACTGGATCCTGGTGTTATCATGTTGATTTTCAGGTTGTTGGAGGAATTCTTACTTTGGAGCCTGCCCATCTCTTCCTTTGATTCCAGTCAGGCGAGTCTAGACAGCTGGGGACCTTCTGGCAAGGCACCATGCACACACCCACTGCTCTGGATGGCTGATCTAAGCACAGGACGATGGAGTCCCCTCTGAATCACAGATCTCAGCACAGGAAGAGGGAGTCCTGGTAGGCCAAGGACCCTGCAGATGTGGACCCCGCAGAGGAAAGGGCAAAATTGCAGGTGGAGAAGGGCAGGGTTGTGTGGAACAAAGAGGCCTCCTGTAGCAGGGGCTGGTGGGGCCTGCTCTTC
Organism: Ondatra zibethicus; assembly: GCA_004026605.1. NCBI lineage: Eukaryota > Metazoa > Chordata > Mammalia > Rodentia > Cricetidae > Ondatra > Ondatra zibethicus. Next base: position 71,501 of record PVIU01005939.1, read on the forward strand.
CTTGTAGGGACCTTTCTGCCAGGCCTGGACACACTCACCCCTCTGGATCACCGATCTCAACACAGCTGGCAGACTCTTTCATGTAGCAGGAACCCTGAATGTCCATCTCACCTTTAGGCAAATTTAGCAGTCATTTCTTTAGAATTCCTACTTGTCCAGGTTATAAATAAGTCTAGGCAAGAGCAGTTTCTTGCCAAATGGTCAACCAACTCCATAAGCAGACTTTTCAATGTCCATTGTTCTCTTGAAGCAGCTTGTTCTTACCAGGAGCAGATGGGTTTCATTGTCATGAAAAGTCTTAGGTTCTTAAACATTTTAATGCCATATTCTGAAGGTCTCTGAAATATTTGAAGAATATCTATCTAACTAAACCTATATTTCTTAATTATACATTACATTTTTATATGAACTACACAATCATAATACCTTAATCAAGAATAGAAATATGCATTTAACAAGATTAACCTTAATTTGTATCAATAAACCAAGATCTATACCAATACAAATCTTTATAGCATATCCCCCTTTAAATATGAAGACACATTTACAAACAATATTTAGGAATATGGGCATATTTTTGTTCAAACATCTTCCTGCTATTTATTGGTCAAAGTAATTTTTGGGGGTGTTCACAGCGACATCTCAGGAGGTCATGGTCTATCAAACCATATTAGCCTGGAATGAATCCACAGGTTCTCATCCTCTATGGAGACAAAAGAAGAACCTTTCTTTCCAAAGCAACATATCCATAGACTTAAACTTTGAAGTTAAGATACCTTTAGAATATACATGCTGGTTTAGCTCAGTAGCCCACACAATGAAATGTCTTTTTGTACTTATTTCATTCACAGTCAAAAATTTCAAAGAAAACACAATAATATACATAATCCAGACTCTCTGTGTATATTCAATTTTATGTGGATTATTATTTTTTTTTACTCTTTTAATCTATGACTGTCTGTACTCTGTCTCTTTAAAGACTTTGCTTTATTTTTTCTAAACCATTTATTTCTTTTTGTAACTCTATACTCTTCATCTTCTTTCTCCCAAGCCTATATACATTTATCCAACTGTGTCCCATTTAGAGGTCTTTTATATCTGGATTTCTCTTTATTGCATATATGTAATTATTTTCTGTCTTGAAGATCTTTTAAAATGCTAAGCAGCTTGGTTGCAGCAGCCCTGAGTGCTGGCTCCACCCCTCTCCACTTTCCAAATGGTGGAGGTACCATTACTGCCAGCTCTGGTGCCACCAGGTAGGAGCTGTGTTCAGCACTTTAACGCTGAGAATGAGCATGTAGCACATAAACCCTTTTTATCTGAGTAATAGCTAAATACACCCTGCAGCACACTGCGCAGCCTGGAAATATCTCTGTGTATGATGGCAGGAATCCACCATGCTCTCTTGCTTTTACAAACCTAGCAGCCCTGATTCCACTGCCTGCCCAGGTGGGGGGCACTGAGGTGGACGAAGCTACTTTCCTCCCAACCCCGAGTGGGAGGAAACATCTGTATCCACAAATGCCATTCAAGTGGTCCATAGCTGGAGTTTGCACTGGCAGCATGGCCCAGGAAGCTGCCTTTTTTAAAAGATGTGGCTTTATTTCTACTACCAGTAAATCAGGAAAACCTCCCTTAGAGGAGCTGCAGCATGGTGCCAGTTGAAAAAAAAAATAAGGCTAAACTTTGTTTTTCTATGTCTTGAGTTCCTTTTCAAACTTTTTTAGGTTTTACATGGATTTAGTCCACCACATTGGTGTGCCAAATGTAGTAAGAGGCTGCTTGCTGTTTCCTGGCTGCCCAGCTAGTTTAGACCCGAAATAATCATGCCGAAATTCTATTAATTAAATCACTGCTTGGCCCATTAGCTTTAGTTTCTTATTGGCTAACCCTTACATATTAATTTAAGCCATTTCTATTAATCTGTGTATTGCCACAAGGCTGTGGCTTACTGATCTGTATCTGTCTCTGGTGGCTTTATGGTGTCTCTCTGACTCTACCTCCTTTGTCCCAGCATTCACTTTAGTTTTTCCTGACTAGCTCTGTTCTTTTACCCTATCACAGGCCAAGACAGTTTCTTTCTTTATTACCCAATAAAAGCACCACATAGACAGAAGGACCTCCTACACCAGCCCAACGTGAGGCAGAAATCACAAATAATCACACACCAGTTCAGAATTATGAATAATAGAGGACTATTTACTTAGAGGTAGACTCACAAGTCACAATCTTCTGCTGGAACAAGGAACAACAATTGAATCCCGCATCAGGCAAAGAAAGCCAGAAGCAAGAGAGCAACCACATGCTACAGCTTCATTTACAGTATAAAAGACCACACCCATGTAGGCTGATATCTTAAATGCTATTGGCTAATGGAGCAAAATATGTTTGGGTAGGAGAAGCAATATCCAATGGTAAGAAAAGACATCAAAATACCAAATGTTTTAATTGTGGTAGAATGGGACATCTGAGAAGGGATTGTAGACAAGGGATTCCTAGGAATAATGTCTCTTCTGGGAATGGCAGAAACAGGAGGACTCAGCCTTCAGGTATATGTAGGAGGTGTGGCAAAGGCCGACATTGGACCAATGAATGTAGGTCAATAAAAGATAGACAAGGCAACTCGATATCATCAGGAAATGCCACGGGGGGGCCTCTTGCAGGGCCCCATGACGAACGTGGTTCAGTCATACCCAGTTACTATGGAGAAAAGTCTCACCAGGAAAATTTAAAAATCCAATCCCTACTGTAAAAAACAATACTGGTCTGAATTATGGAATAAATGTGGAAGATGAGTCAAAAACTCCAGTAGGACATAAGAAACATATATTCTGGCAGACTTCTATAAATGATCAAGACCAAAGCTAAGAGTGTGTATAAATGGCATTTTTATTGAAGGCTTACTAGACATGGGTACAGATGTAAGTATCATTACTCCAGAATCTTGGCATCCAAATTGGCCTCTTTAAGAGGTAGATGTTCAGTTCCTAAGAATTGGTACCCTATCTCAGGCAAAACAAAACAAGAGATGGGATGAATGCCTAGGGCCAGAAGGACATAGAGGAAGACTGAAGCCATATGTAGCTAATATTGCAGTAAATTTGTGGGGTCGTGACCTATTGCAGCAATGGAATACCCATATCAACATTCCTGCAGCCCCCAAAACTTATGTTTCTGGGAAAAATATTAGAAGATATTATAAACAACAGTCACCAGCCATTCAGGCTGTAAAAGAACACAAAGCAAGTGATAAACCTTCAGAGGTAATAAGGGCCCTACCTTTAAAATGGTTAACAGAGAAACCAATATGGGTTAAACAGTGACCTCTAGCTGAAGAAAAGCTGAAGGCCTTAGAACAGCTGGTACAACAGCAACTAGATGCTCAAGATATTGAAGAATCTACCACTCCTTGCAATTCTCCTGCATTCTTTTTTTTAAAACAAATCTGGAAAATGGAGAATGGTGGCAGATCTTAACACTATCAACAACGTTATTTAACCTATGGGCCCATAACAATATGGAAATTTTCTGCCTTCTCTGTTACCAAAGGAATGGCCTCTCATAGTTATTGATTTAAAGGATTGTTTCTTTACTGTACCTTTAAAAGAAAAGGCTAAAGAAAATTTTGCCTTCACAGTGCCTACTTATAATAATTCAGCCTACTAGGAGATTTCAATGGACCATCCTCCCACAGGGAATGCTCAATAGCCGCACCCAATACTTTGTCAGCCAGCCATTGGAAATAAGATGTAAGCAATTTTTTAAGTTTATAATTACCATTTCATGGATGATATTTTATTATTTGATTCAAATAAAGATACTTTAGAAAAGATGTTTGAAGAAATACAGAAAGTTTTGCCTAAATGGGGATTACAAATTGCTCCTGAAAAGATTCAAAGAGGAGATTCTGTCAATTACCTAGGTTACAGAATAGGTTTGCAGAAAATTAGAATGCAAAAGGGACAAATTGGTAGAGACCAGTTGAGGACACTTAATGACTTTCAAAGATTATTGGGAGACATCTCCAGTCTACTTCCAGCTGTCGGGATAACACCTGACCTAATAGTTCGTCTGAATAAAACTTTAGATGGTGATAAGGACTTAAATAGTCCTAGAGAATTAACAGTTGAAGTGGAAAAGGAATTGACAATTTTCTTGTGGAGAAATGACCAGAGGCACATGTGGATAGGGTGAAACTAAATCTTAATTGTATTCTAGTCATATTGCCTTCCAGAATTTCTCCTATAGGAATTTTAATTCAGAGGGACAATATTATCTTAGAATGGATCTTTTTACCACATAAACCAATTAAAAACTTATTTGGAAAAGGTATCTAAATTAATTATAAAAGGTAAATCGAGACTTCATCAATTAACAGGTATAGACCCAGCAGAGAATATAGTGCCTTTTACTGCTGATGAAATAAAAAAGTTACGTAGAGACAATGAACCCTGATGAAGGGTTTATGCTATTTTGGGGGAGAAATTAATAGTAATTATCCCAAAAGTGATAGACTCAAGCTTAGAAAGAGAACGTCATGGATTTCTCCACAAATTGTACATGATGCACCAATAACTGGAGCCTGTACATTTTATACTGATGTAAGGAAAATCGGGGAAGGCATGTTACAAATCAGAAGAATTAAATAAGGTGGAACAAAGCCCTTATAATTCTATCCAGAAGGCAGAATTATATGCTATTCTTATGGTACTAAGGGATTTTAAGGAACCTCTCAATATAGTTAATGATTCACAATATGCAGAAAAAGTTGTCTTGCATAATGAAACCACTGAATTTATACCAGATGATACAGAATTGACTTCATTATTCATCCAGGTGCAAGACATAATCAGGAATAGGCTCTGTCCCATATACATAACACACATCCAATCTGCCAAGTCCTCTAGCACAAGGTAATGCAGAAATTGATCAGTTATTGATTGAAAGCATACTGCAGGCCTCAGAATTTTTTAAAAAAACACCATGTCAATAACAAAGGTTTAAAGAAAAAGCTTCTATTACATGGCAACAAGCTAAGGAGATTATAAAGAGACGTCCTACTTGTTCTTTCTATAACCAAACACCATTGCCTACAGGGAGAAACCCTAAGGGTACTCAAAGGAATGAAATCTGGCAAATGGATGTGTTCCACTTTGCAGAATTTGGTAAATTAAAATATGTGCACCACATCATAGACACGTATTCAGGTTTTCAATGGGTAACTGCCTTAAGCTCAGAAAATGCTGATTCAGTAATCATGCATTTATTAGAAGTAATGACCATCATGGGCATTCCTGCACAAATAACGTATATTTGATACATACAGCATATGTATCAAAGAAAATGAAACTTTTTTGCTTATTATAATATAAAGCACATTATACCAAATAATTCTACAGGTCAGATAGTTATAGAAAGGTCAAATCATACTATAAAGGATATGCTGAACAAACAGAAAGAGATGGAAAATACATCCAGGAATAGATTACATAATGTTTTATTAACCTTGAATTTTTTTATTATTTTATTACTTTAAAAATACCAATCCAAATTCCCACTCCCTCCCCTCCTCCCACTCCCTCTACATACCCTCCCACCTCTCCCCCTCCAATCCTAAGAAATGCAAGGCAACCTGCCCTGTGGAAAGTCTGAGGCTTTCCCTACTACATCTAGGTTGAGCAAGATATACATCCAAGAGAATAGGATCCCCAAAAGCCAGTACATACAGTAGAGACAAATCCCAGTGCCACTGCCAGGGGCCCCTCAGTCTGCCCCAACTGTCAACCACTTCAGAGGGACTAGTTTGAACCCATGCTTGTCCAGTTCAGGTGGATTTGGTGAGAACCCATTAGCTCAGGAAAACTGTCTCAGTGGATGATTCCCTCATGGTCTTGACCTCCTTGCTCATATTCTCACTCCTTCAACTCCTCAACTGGAGCTTGGGAGCTCAGTCTAGTGCTCTGATGTGGGTCTCTGCCTTTGTTTCCATCTGTTGTTGGACGAAGGTTCTATGGTGATATTTAAGATAATCACCAGTCTGACTACAGGGCAAGGCCAGTTCAGGCACCCTCTCCTCTATTGCTTAGGGTCTTAGCTGGGGTCATCCTTGTGGATTCCTGGGAATTTTTCTAGAACCAGGTTTCTTGCTAACCCCATAATGGCTCCCTCAATCAATATCTCTTTCCTTGCTCTCATATCTGTCCTTCTTCCATCAAGTTCTCCTCAACCCTTCCCTTCTAACCCCTTCTAACTCCTGCCTCCATGCTCCCAATTTTGTCAGGTGATCTCATCTGTTTCCAATTCCCAGGTGGGCCTATATATGTTTTTCTCTGGGTTCACCTTATTACTTAGCTTCTCTATGATCATAAACTATAGGCTCAATTCCTTTGTTTATAGCTAGTATCCACTTATGAGAGTACATACCATATTCATCTTTATGGGTCTGGGTTACCTCACTCAGAATAGTGTTTTCTAATTCCATCCATTTGCATGCAAAATTCAAGACGTCATTCTTTTTACCGCTGAGTAGTACTCTAATGTATAAATGTGCCATACTTTCTTTATCCATTCTTCCATTAAGGGGCAACTAAGTTGTTTCCAGGATCTTGCTATTACAAATAATGCTGCTATGAACATAGTTGAACAAATGCTTTTGTAGTATGATTTGGGTATATTGCTGGATCCTGAGGTAGGTTGATTCCCAATTTTCTGAGAAACCACCATACTGATTTCTAAAGTGATGCACAAGTTTGCATTCCCACAAGCAATGGCTGAGTGTTCCCCCCCAGAAATAAATTGCATAATGCTCGAATTTTCTTACTGCCAATGAGAAAGGAATAACAGCAGCACAGAGGCACTGGATAATGGAAAAAACTTTTGAATTGAATCAACTAGTGTATTTCAAAGATGTGTTGACCTCACAATGGAAGCCAGGAGATGTGTTATGTTCTTGTTTCCACAGGAGAAGAAAAACTATGGATGCCAGAAAAATTAATAAAGATTCAGTTTGAAAAAGAAAACCTCTTAAGAAAGGGAAATGACAGCTCATCCACAGGGGTGACAATCATACAAGTGGTAAGAAAACCTCAAAAGTGTTGTTTGCAGGGTTCTGCTCTTGCCTTTACAGGAAAATACACATCTTCAAAAATTCAAGAGACCCTGGATATTTGGATGCTGACAGAAGAAAAAAATAACTATCCAATAAGGATCACCAAGAGAAAGGAATATGACTTGCAAGGACAGGTGATCAAAACACACACACACACACACACACACACACACACACACATATATATATATATATATATATATATATATATATATATGGAGAGAGAGAGAGAGAGGGAGAGCTGGTTTTGGAGTTGGACAATAGCTCTGCACTTCTCTAAATCCAAGCATGTTGTTCAAAAGTACATTAAGAGTTTCTGTCTCATATCAGGAGTCATCTGGTATGAGGCAGAAGGAAGATTCTAGGAAAAATTTTACTTTCTCCATGTCTATTTTGTGTATATCATATTCTTTATTGAATGTATGTCTCTATGGATGCTGTTTAAGTTTTCCATGATGAACAATAGATTTTCCTACAGATATTTTTCCTGCAATAATCTTTGAAGTTTCCAGGGAGAAAACAGGGCCCCACAGCAACAACTCTGCCTTGTTGAGATGACATCATGATGTTGATAACGCTACTCTAAGACAATTTTTTGGAGTGTACCAGCTGCTGAAAGGATGTACCTTCTCATGACGTTCTGGCCAGGACTCCAAATAAGAACTTTGGAAAAACCCTATTGACTGCTCGAAAATCATTTGCAACTATACTAGACAGTAATTTTGAAACTTAACCATCACTTTAATTTTGCAGGATCCCATAAAGAGTACATCATCCCTATGACAGCGAGAAGCAATTCTAGAGGACAATGCCCCCATCCCAAAATAGTTTGTCCTCAGGGTTGGAAACAACATTTAGGGGTTGTTGATTATTACTTGTATCAGATAGGGGCTTGGGGTGGAAACTATATTTGTTCTAAAAAGGGGGGATAATAATAGTGGGTCATATAGTGAATACTTTTGAGCTATTATTTATGAGGAATTTACATTTGTATAGTTTTTGTATACTGATACAAGTTCAAATTATATTTGTTATTTCTGTTTACAATATTTGTACACTTATGCAAAGTTATTCTGTCAGATTGTATATATGCATGCTTCTACCGCTGTTTAGGAAATTTTGTATATTGAAACAACTTTTAATATATATATAATTAATATAATTATATTAATAATATAATTATTATTATATTTTCATATTGCATTATATATTACTCCTACCTCTGATCAAGATACTTATACACTGTTTACATTTTGAGGTCACTGTTCTCATTTGTTCCACATTTGTTTACAGATTATTTAATATTCTGACATGAAGCTTTAGTCTTTAAGTTATACAGGTATTAAATATTATAGGTCAATAGTTGTTCATGTTTGTTGTACATACAGTCAGATCAATTAGGTGATAAAGAACCTAAGAGATTGTATTCTGTCTAGATAGGTAATCTTCCACCACTTCAAGGATCTGTAGAACATGGCATTTTAAAAATTTAGCATTCTGTTGACATGAGACATGATTGCTCGTGACAACACCAATCTACTCCTGAGAGAATGTTGAGCACCAAAGACACTCCTCCACTTGGAGTTTGTTTTCTTCTTGGCACCATTGGCCTTTGAGCAAGGAACTGCCCAACCCTCAACCACTGACAAAGTACATGGTATTCAGAAATGGATAAGTAGGACACAAGGAAAAAGATTGTCAAATCTTGCCAGGACATGATAAGATGGTTCTGAAAAGTTTCCTACCTCTAAAAATGTTTTTTCAGTTACACGAGGCCTTAGCCACAGTTATGCTAGACCTTAGCTAGAGTTGGTTGTTTCAATATTGCAAATGAGACTTTAGGTGATTGCTCAGGTAGCTAATTGTCTCTGTCATATATTTCTCACTTTGGAAGCTATTTGATTGTACTTCATGCCTGCTCAAGTAATATTATCTCCCATCTCAGGCCTTCAATGGGTTTGAGGATTAGATAGTTATAGTTACCACCCTCTTATGATCTAGCCAAGCCATTTCAAATACAGGACTTAGACTCCTTAAGATAGAATGTTTGTTAAAACATTTAGCGTATGTTCCTTGCTTAATATTGTTTATGTTGGTTGTAATTCTAATCTTATACTTGATAACCGTTCCTAGTGTATATTGTTTTGTATTGAATTTGGAACTCTCTTATTTAAATGAAAGGGGGAGGTGCTGAGGGTTCATATTCTACTCCTTCAACCAATAGCATTTAAGATACCAAGATACCAGCCCACTTGGGTGTGGTCTATTATACTGTAAATGCAGCTATAAAGCATGTGCTCACTCTCTTGCTTCTGGCTCTCTTTTCAAGCTGTGGGATTCAGTTACTATTCCCCATTCGAGCAGAGGATTGTGATCTGTGTGTCTACCGCTAAATAAATAACCCTTTATTATTCATAATTCTGAACTGGTGTGGGATTATTTTGTGATTTCTGCCTTCATAAAGCAGATTAGAAGATTCTTTTGGAAAGGAGTGACTAAAATATGATATTTGCCATCTGTGGAGTACATTGGAGTGGTCTGACATGATTCATTTGATTTACACATAGCTATGTGAATATATCTTAATGCTTAATATAATTTTTAAAGGCAATTAATAACACACAATTTATTCTACAATGCTTGTTATGTCCCATCCTCATAACAACACTGTATATTTTTCAAAAGCACACACACACACACACACACACACACACACACACATGTATATATATGGACTTTCACTAAGTAAAGATGGTTTCTAAAGAGTCTGCAAAGAACAGAATTGAAAGTAGGGACATAAGACTCTCAAGAGTATCAAGAAATACAGCAGAAATTGTGGCTTTGCAAAGGATTAAGGATTAATCCTGTCAGTCTTATATTCTTATGATTTTTAAACAGAAAAGTAATGACAAAAAGCTCCCAAAGAAAGTGATGGCAGCACACTGCATTCAGAAGACTTGGTACAGAAAGGGAGTGTGGAGAGAGCTTCAGAGTCACAGAAGTTCTGGTCTGAAAAGAGACATAGATGTATCCAGAAAGAACAGGTCACTGTCAAAGCTTTGAAGCAGAGGTGAGGGAAGAGCGGTGAAAGACATACGGGGCTTATATTGCCAGAAATTTAATGAGAGCTTGACATGCTGTGACAGCAAACAGAAGTACAGGGCAAACTCTTGTCAGCTGTTACTTAACTTGCATTTGGATCTGCCCATAGTTCCAAAGGCCCTAGGAGCAGCTAGGCATCATGGTGCAGAACTTTATTAGAAATAAATAAATGAATGAATAAAAGCAGAAAGAAAAGAGAGGAAGGGAGGAAGCAAGGAAGGAAGATACTAGCTCTGTGTAGAAAAGCAATTAGACACCCACAGGAAGGCATTGTTCTTTAGAAATCTACTGCTGTCAGAGGGGCCTGAGTGCAAGAGCCTGAGAAACTGAGAATAGGGTGTTTTCCAAGCACATTAGGGATCATTCTTCCTATGAAACATAAAATGAGCCAGAATCAAGGAATGAAGGGGGTAAAATAAAGGGGAGTCAAGGGAGGGGGAGAGGAGGGGACGGGAAGGGAGAAGAAAGGAAGAGAAGGGGAAGAGAGGGAGGGGTGGGAAGAGAAGCAGATAGAATAAACTCAGCCTGTTGGTTGTGAAGGGTGTTGCACAGCTATGCAGTGCTTTCCAGGAACCCTCATCCAAGGATCACGATCACCCAGTGTGGCTGTGCTATGCAGCTACGTCAGCAGCAAGAGCAAAACATCAAAGCAATTCTGGTGTTTCTACTTTCTGAAGTAGAAAAACTCACATAAGAAAATAAAATACATAAATGATAAGGGAAAATATGTAAAACTGCAGGCTGTAAGTATACACCAAAATTGGTGGAAATATAGTTAAATATTTAGTGTTTATTCTTGAGTGGAATCTATATACACAATAATTTCTGTCCTTTTTTCAGAACTTTCTGTTACTTATTCTGTTACTGTGCACAAAATAAGAATAACATTATTTTAAAATCATAATACTATAAATGCAATGTGAAAGTACTGCTGAAACTGGAGCCTCCAATAGTCCATAAACATTTTTATCTGTTATAACGCATCTTTGGATTCCTGCAAGCAACCTTCGAATATAGAGAATGTGTATATATATTCAATGATACCTGAAGGTTTAGGGGAACTATCTGAGGCATCTATCTATCTACCCAGGCAAAAGTGATTGACTTTAGGAGAAACAGATGTATTTGTAATGGATTTATACTCTCTATTGAAGGACTTTTAAAGGGGGGAGGTGTTTCCTCAAACAGCCAACATCTCTCAAAAAGGCATCTGTTTGAATTGAGAACTGAAAGTGTAAGTCACAAAATAATCCCACACAAGTTCAGAATTATAGATAATAAAAGGGTTTTTTACTTAAGGGGAAAACTTACAGATCACTGTCCTAGACAACAGCCCTCTGAATGAACAGGAACAGAATCTAGTAGCCGGGAGCGGGAGCCAGATGCAAGATAGCAGGCATATGGTTACTGCTGCTTTTTATAGTATAAGAGATCATCTCCAAGTGGGCTGGTATCTTAAAGGCTAAAGTAGCAGAATGTGCTCCCACAGCATCTCCCTCTTTTGTTTAAACAAGAGATTGCCAAGCCCAATACAAAACCATATACACTAGGAACAGATATCAAGTATAATTAGAATTACAACTAGCAAAAACAATATTAAACAAGGATCATATGCTAAGTGTTTTAATAAACATTATATCCTATGGAGTCTAAGTCTTGTATAGGAAAAGGCTTGGCTAAATCATAAGAGTACAGTAACTATGACTATCTAATCTTCAACCCCATTGAAGGCCTGAGAAGGGAGATAATATTACTTGAGCAGGCAGGAAGTACAATCAAGTAGCTTCCAAAGTGAACAATATATGACAGAGACAATTAGCTACCTGAGTAATCACCCAAAGTCTTGTTTCGCAATGTTGAAGCAACCAATTTTGGTTAAGGCCTAGTGTAACTGACAGACCATTTTCAGAGGCAGGAAATTTTTCAAAACCATCTTATCTTGTCTTGGCAAGATTTGACAGTCCTGCTATCCATTTCAATGGTCTGTATTCTGTCAATTATATTTTAAATAAATGCTGATTGGCCAGTAGCCTGGCAGGAAGTATAGGTGGGACAAGCAGACAGGAAGTAGAGGCAGGTCAATGAGAACAAATAATTCTGGGAAGAAGGAAGTCTTAGTCTGCAGTCCTGTCCCAGCCACAGAATAAGCAAGATGTGACTGCCCCACTGAATAAGGTACTGAGCCACATGGCTAACATAGACAAGAATAATGGGCTAATATAAGTTATAAGAGTTAGTAAGAAGCCTGAGCTAATGGGCCAATCAGTTTATAACTAATGTAAACCTCTGTGCGATTTCTTTGGGACTTAACGGTTGTGGGAACCCGGTAGGTCAGAAACTTCAGACAACACAGAACACCAAACATTTGTGTAGATTCAAGCTCTAATCCTGTCTAGGATCACAGGATCTGGTACTTTTCTCAGCCCCAGGGGATGCTCCTCATAATAGTAAAAGGGAATTTAGAAAGTAAATAAAAGGCTAGAATGGTTCCTACTCACCGGGGTTAGAATCTAGAAACATGTTCTCTCCCTTTCTTTTGCAAATTAATTTTTAATACCATGCTAAGAATCAAGATTCTTTGTGTCATTATTCAAACAAAACTTGTTTTTGTTGCTTCTCTCCCATACCTGTTTTTTTCTATCCCTCTTTTTCTTTTGTCTTCCCACACCAGTAACCTTTTTTATATCGACAGGTCTCATAGGACCTATGTAACTCCTGACCCCACCATGTTGTCTACCCCTGACTCCCCCCACCCTTGCTTTCAACAGCTCTGGCTCTGCTCTCATGGTCATAGCGAACCCACTATCACGCTTTACTTACCTGCATGCAGCATTAAAAGTTAGCATATACATATGAGAGAGAATATTAAATCATTATCTTTCTGATTGAGTCATCTCACTGAATGTAATAATTTCCAGCTTCATTTTTTCTTTCAAAAATTTCACAACTTTATTTTTTTGTAGCAGTCAAGTAAACTTCCATCGTGTATACACACCACATTTTCATTATCCACGAGACTAGATGCTCCTTGACATTTTCCATCAAAGCAAGAAAAGTCAACACAATGTTTGTTTTGGGTCTGTCATAGTTTGCAGCTCATTTTCGATTCTAAGGATTAAAGGATTGCCTTCTGATAATGAAAATATACGATGATCCTTTCCTGCCAACCAGAGTTCTGCAGACGTTCAGTGGCTGCATGTAATATCAACCTGTGGTTGGGGCTACTTTGTTCAAAACTCCAGGGGGGACATGAGAAGAGAAAATACGGCATTTACAGAGCCTTTATTTACATACTAAATCCCCCTCTTAATGTCAGCTCAGAATTGCTTCCTCATTTCACTGTGGACGATGAGTGGCTTGGAGCTCCTCCTGGGCTTGATGAGAGTCCTGGAGACTGAAACTGTGCAGATCAGATAAACACTCCTTGCCCCAAGGCAAAAGGAGTATTTTCTCCTTAGCTTTGTCTTGGGAATGAGTGTATCAGCACTCAGGAATCACAGGGCTTGAAATGGCATGGCGTTCTTCCTGAACTTTGCAAACCAGCTAAGAAAGAAAACTATTCCATGGAGTGGAACACTTGATGTGCGTTTTTACTCAGCTTTCTCAAGTTGCAAGATTTCTGCCGCAGAAGAAACAACTTTTCCAAGGACTCAGAATCCTGGAATGCTCAATGGCCTATTCAAACCAGTGAACATGCATAATGGCGGTTTCAGGTAACGCTAAGTCAGACTAGAAGGTATGAAGAAAGTTTTCTCTAAGAAAGGTCATCTAGATGATGCTAAAATCCATGTGGCGGGAGCCAAGTTCAGCCTGATTGTGTACTGGTGTTCTTCTGACATCTTCATCACCACATCTGCCTTCTGTTTTTGATGATGACACTTATCAACCACACCTTTTCATCTCTTTGGATAAGATGTCCTCAGGGATGCCCACATTTGAGCATTTGGGGAGAGGTTACAAAACCTTCTGGTCAAGGACCCTGGCTGGCAGAGAGGAACCATAGGAGAGACCATAGCTGCCCCCAGTTGCAGCCAGATCACTCTGTCACCTGGTGCATAAAGCTTTAGGAAGTTGCAGGCAAGCTCCTAGACCCAGACCAAGCTGCTCCTGGCTGCCATGCCTTCACTCATAAAATGGACTCTATGTTCTTAATTCTTAGCCAAATAAACCCCTCCTCAATAAAGTTGTTTTAGACAGGTATTTTATCACATCATGAGAAATGTAACTCATTTCTCATTCTTATACTGTAAGCTCCTTGAGGAAAGGAAAATCTTAAATTAGATAGCTTATTCAGTGCTTTGCACAGAACAATCAAAGATATTAAATTAATCATCAGATGAATCTCATCTAAAGCTAGTGCACTTTGGGTGGTATAAATGAAGCAGTCAGCTGCGGCATGGAAGGACAATGTTCTTGGTAGCAATATTTCTTCTGCCTTCCCAAAGACTCATAAGTTTTAATTTGAATAAGGACCAGTAGGGTATTTGGTTTTAATTTTGGAGGAAAGGGGCAAACACAATTATTCAAACTTTATTCTTCCACTGTTGACAGTTAATAATATCGCTGTCAGCATACAGAGCATATTTAAAAGATTCTATCTACCCTTTCCATGATTTAGCATTACAGTTTAATGTCTCTTCCTTCTCAGGAGTATAACTTAACAGCTACTTTGTCACTTATATATTCCTTTCCTTGATAGAGAAATAGAAATTGTGAATATGGTTCAAGAAATGGCAGTTCATGAAATCCTATTGTCTAGTGTTATCACACAAGGAAAGGGGCATCTGCTTCACAACCATTAGGTAAAAATAAATAATATTGAAATGAGACAGTGTTGGCCTATTGTAGACACCAACATTAATTCAAATTAACTATCAAACATTTAAAATGATGTTGGGGCCTACAGTTCAGTTGGTAGAATACTTATCCTTACCCATGCTGCACTGGGTCAGATCCTTAGCACCACATGTAATATAGTGTAGTGCCTGTGCCTGTAATCCCAATACTGAAAAGATGGAGGTGGGAGTGTCAGAAGTTCAAGGTTAAAATGAAGAGTAATGGAGTCCAGTTCCAACCAATACATCTAACACAATTCCTGAGCCTAAGTATCAGGGGTCATCGTAGAAGAGCGGGCAGAAAGACTGCAAGAACCAGACAACCAGGGAGTTTGTTGTTCACTAGAAATGTCAGAAGTCACATCCATGAAGTCTCATCAGCTTAGCTGCCTAACAATGACCTGAGCAAGAACAATTCTACTAGACAGGCTAACATGAAAGGGGGAAAGCTCATAATGGCTCAGCCCTATACAAACAGCGATAGAGAGAGCAGGGAAGTAGCTTCCCCGGCAAAGAGCACAACAGCTGGTATCTACTACCAAACAGACAGCCCTGAAAATATACTTACAGGTAACACCATACGGACTGAGCAGTTTGTGTTTATATATTTAGAAATACCCATACACACATACACACACATTAACTCACACACTCACATACACACATATGTGTAGCATCAATTAAAGAAAAAGAGGCCATGAATTTGAGAGAGCAAGGGAGTGGAAAATGGGAGGCATTGGAGCGAGGAAAGGGAAGGGGAGAAATGATCTACTTACATAATAATTTCAAAAATAAAATAGAAATATGAAGTTATCAACAGCTACAAAATGAGCTCAAGAATAATCTGGTCTATATGAGATTTTATTTCATTAAAATAATATATAAAATAACTGTGCTGAAATTTGAAACCTGATTGGTGGACTCACACCCAGGAATATCTGGGCTGCACAATTTACCATGGGTTATAAAATAAGAGGACATGAAGTTGAGGAGGTAGGCAGGAAGATATGAGAGTTAAAGGGAAGAGTGGAGATAAAAATGATCAAAAGACATTGTGAGAAATTATCAAAGAATTAATGAAAATACTTTAGTGTAAAATCATAATAAATAATTATAATAATTATAATCAAATAGTCCCCATTTTCACAAATTTCAAGCAAAAGAAAGCCCATTCAGCTGTTATTAAATTAGATGTTCCTGAACCAGGGTTACCATTCAGTTCTGATGGAAACTGAGAAGGGGTTTTTACTACATCAAGTTTCTACCCAAAGTATTCAGATAACTTACTCAAATAGGAAATGTACACTAACTCTTCCAGGCAGGCTAAATGTTAGCAGCCTTAAATGATACTTACTCTAAGAGCATTGGACCTCATCTGCATCCACACAGAAGAGGCCACTGTCTCAACACAGAGAAGAAAACTTCTGTTGAGGAGCAGAACTGAAATCTTCTGTTTCAAGCAGTGCGTTATGAACTTCACTTAGGGAATATCTCAATTCAGTTTCCACAGTTGAGAATTTCTATGAGTTAGTTAAGTTATTCTAGCAATTAATTAGCAAGGTTAATGTGCTTTGTATTGATCAGGATAGTAGCAGTGATGGCAACATTAATGCAATAATTTTATTTGTCTGGGAACCTTGGTATAGAAGCCAAATGGCTCTGGAAACAGTTGAAGGTAAGAAAAGCAGATTACATCCTTCAGACTGAGGCAATGGTGTGAGCATGCTGCCAAGGTGCTAACAACTGAGCTATGGGCTAAAGCTTTCTTGTGTATGTAATCTGGCAATGAAAATACATAGAGAGAAGAGATGGTCTTTGACTGTAGTTATCAGGTTCAATTTTGTTGTTTAGAATCATCAACACAATAAGAGATAACTTAAAACAGAATGTTGACATATCAAAGCTTCACAGATAAGTATAACTTTTTTTTTCTGAGAAAGCTCACTCCAAAAGAAAATAAAGGACTAATTTACTTGTTTTTTCTTCCTAAGTTCCAGTAAAATTTCAGGTTCTCCCACATTGTCAGATGGAATTAATGCTTGGTGAGACCCTGGATGTTTCTGGATCTGGAAGCAGTGTTGCCCACTCCCCACAGGTCATCCTCATTCAAGAGTTCCTAGCAAAACAGTAGGAAACCTTAGGACAGAATTCATCTTGAGCCTTCTCCATTGAAGCTCTAGAAGTTTTATGAGGGTTCAAATTGTATGATAGTTGACCCATTCATGCAAAATGAATATTCTTTTATTATGCTCAGCTGGTTCCTTCTACATGACTGTGCTAACCATCTTGACCGTCTGATAATCTCCAATACTGCTTTAAGTTTTTAAATTGTTTTTATTATGGTTAAAATTATTGAAGTGAACACATGGGTTCTCTTTGAAGTCTGTTTGTGATAATATAACTATTCCAAAAGATGTTCAAATATTTGTTTCAACTGTTTATTAGGTGAATAGATAGCTGATTTTCCCCTCTAAGGATAACCATTACTGCTTACTAGCTTGCAGATAGTTTCTAAGTTAAATTAAATGTGTTATTTGCAATTCTTACAATGATCTTGCAAATTTGTCTGATGGAACTGGTAAGGAAACTGAAGGGGAGAAAGTAAATAGCACAAGGTCAGGCAGGGACAGCAGATAAAACTCAGATTTGTCTTGCTCCAAGGCCTGTATCCTTTCTGCCATAGCAATGCCCCCTATGGAAGCCTTAGGTTGTCGTTTAATCATTCTGCCCAAGAATATCAATGTTCTCTTCAACTGTTAATGCCAAGGTTTTGAATTACTGCTGTGGGTAGCACTGTCAGCAACAACAATAAAAATATTATGCTGATGAAAACTAAGGTACCAGAATTGCTGGGGCTGAGTCTCACCTCTGACCATTGCTGGGTTACATGTCCTTATAGATGTAAGGACTTGGTCCCTCTATTGCTTATCTTAAGGATGTGGTAACAAAGACAGCTCATGGAACTGTAGCAAAAATTTAATTAACTAATTCAAAGCTTCTAGACCTTCAGTGTGCCTCAGGATCACCTTATCTGGTAAATCTAAGATTTTCTTCTGTTTATTGCAAGTATACTGCTCTTCTGGACAATCCTTTCTTAAACACTTCTTAATCACAAATATTTGAGTTAGGTCCGACAATATATATAATAAACATGCATAATAAATATATAATATAACTATATAATAAATAATATAAGTAAGTATAATATACACTGAATATATACATATACTTATTATCTTCCTCTCTATTATCCATAAATGTGGGATATATATATCCTATATAATGGTATAAAATATTATCCTATCTTAGTTATATTTCCTACAGTGTTTTAGAAAACTAATGTGATGGCCACAGATATGTATATATTATCTTCCCCCATTACCCACAAAGGTTTTATATAGATATATATATATATGATAAAATAAAATATTGTCATGTTGTCAAAATTTATTTATATTTTCTACAGTGTTTTAGAAAACTTATGTGACTGCCAGAAATAAAATGCCTTTTGTATAGAGATCTTGCATATCTGTGAGGAAATAAAAGATCAACATTTTACCACATTAATATTACAGCAAGCTTAATTCAAGCATTATTTCACATCCATGTTCAACCCTGTGGTATGATGGGTGTAGAAATGGAGAAGAAAGCAAAACGGCATAGTCTGGCCTTACTGATGCCTTCTTTACCAAACGTATCTCTATTAATGAATTGTTTCTAATTTCATGTACCTATCTGATATCAGCTTAATCTTATGACATCATTCTTGTATTACTCTTCAGAAGGAAATGATAATTTCATAAGAAAGAAAACCCAACTTGCCATCAGAAATTGTGGGATCTTCCCATTTGCTATGATTTGTTCAATTTTCTGTTAAATACTTAAAGTAACGAGACAGAAAGTTGTATCTGGTTAAGCATTTTTTGAGAGACAGATCTCTCTAAACATCTGATGACTTTATAGATCTTTTATCCAAAATACCACAACCATATGTGCAGAGTTGGAAATTCTACATTGAATTTCAGTGGTTTTGTAAGTGAGCTAAACATACACCCATTTTATGGCTTTTGGTCAAGAATCTCTACTTTAAGAGTATTACAGTTGGTCCACAAACAGAAGTATTCATCAGTAAATTCTTTTCTCTGAGCCTTTTGCAAAGAGGAGGCAAAAAAAAAAAAAAAAACAGTAAGTCACCCTTGTATCTCTACATGAAGATGAAGTTCAAGTCACATATCACTAGATGCTACAAACTACAAGTGGCATGAAGTACAGCCCGTGACCCATGGGACGATCTCAAGAAAAGAAACAAATGACCAAAGAGCTCATGTGTTTCAGGGTTTGTTACTTAATAACTTTGGGCAAAAGATATTAAATTACATGCACGCGCACCTATACACACACATATAAAGGTGAATGCTGCTTTATTAGCAATAACCCTCCCTCTTTAGACGAGAAGATACAGGTACAGCTGGGAGGATGGAGGAAGGACACAATGCCTGTTTATCATTACAGTCTCAGCGTCAGGAGAGCCAGAATTCCAATCCCAATCACCAATAAATACATAATCTTAAGTAAATCACTATATTTCCTTTAGCTGAGAAATAGTTTGTTATGTTAAGGTTGTGCAATGGTGTGTGACGTTTTATAGCTCACCAACTACTTTGATGTAAAAGAGATTAAAAGTAGTGAAAAGTGTTTTGGAAAATTTTATATTCTCCTAAGGTGTGCCTGTGTGCATGTGTTTTTATGTGTGATTGTTTTCAAATTTTCTGAAAGTCTCTTCAATTCTTTTCATTGAAATTATTATTATTATTATTATTATTATTATTGCCACAAATAGCACTCATTGGATATTGTCAGGTAATTGTTTTGTTTGCCTTGATGTTTAAGCTTCTCTTTTGAAGTCAAGGACCCTATATGGTCTACCTCTGACATGTAAGACCTGTGAAATCTTCAGAAGGAAGTCCTTGTGTTTTCACTTTCAAGAGTTCATTTATCACTGAGATTCTGAAAGCCTCTCCAAATAGGTCAAACTAATTTAGAGGGAGTTGGAATATAATATTGAATGTATAATTCATTCTGATTAATAAATAATACTTAACCATAGGAAAGTCTCTCTTCGATGAGATTCTTTGATTGCTAAAAGACTTTCAAACTTCAAATGCAAGTTTGCCGCTCCATTTTAGAAAAAGGAATTTTCAGAGACATATTTGGCTTCAAAGTACCATGATTCTGATAGGCAAATAACTTTCACATTGTTCTGTTTCCATGGCTTTTTACCGTCTAAGTGGATGTAGAAAATTCTGATTGTGTAACCTTAATCTAATAGAGAATTCTTAAAAGGTAATGACTAACACAAAGCCTGTTTTTCCGGTTCAGAGTCTTCTCAGATAATTTCTCTAGTTTCGGGTTCTCTGTAATTATACTGCATTTGGTATCCCTCCTCCGTGCACTCTCCCTGCTTTTAGATCAATTGCCAGAATTCTTCAGCAGAATAAGTTGAGCCCTTATTGTCTTCTGATGCTTCCTGGGTAATTGTCCCCAAAGCACTATGGAGAGCCTCTTTTTATTCCTCTCACTCTGAGGAAAGTCTTTATAAAGGCAGGCATAATGAAGAAAGCGGAGATTTGTGCTAAGAATGACATTGTTTCATAAAAATGTCAGTGATTATTAATTCGTAGAAGATTTGAGAGGCAAGTGGAAAGACCCGATAAGATTCATTTCCTTGGCCATATTCATTTTTACCCTGGAATATAAATTTTGCTAATTGCAATTAAAATTTCATTTGCTGTTTGCCCCATCACTTTAATTAGTTCAAGTTTGTGGGATATAAATGTTTTGTGTTCGTCCAGACGTTACTAGAATGACACTGTCCTGATGAAGTGGAGTTCTCCATTGCAAATTAAATGACACTTCCCAAGTTCATGTGCCTGAGGAGCCACACACTATATACCCCTTGACGAAAAGAACTCACTCCCAAAACATGTTTCTCCTAGGCGTTAGAAAGGAGTGATGGTGTTAACCTACTCTGCACACTCAATTTGCTCAAATAAACTTCCAGTAACAGAGAGTCCTGTTTTAATATGGAACCACATTAACACAGAGCACTGTTCACCTGCCAGATCTGTTCCTCTCCACTATTCGATTTTTACTGCTTGTTTTTGATTGCCTGGAATATCCTATGAGGCTCCCCGTGTCTCCAAAGGTCAAGCAACTGACATTTTAATAAGAGCAACATAACTTCAGAACTTAGCCAAAAGATAAACACAGTGAGTGGCTTACCCAGTCTTGACAAGTTATTTGGTTCGCAGCATCTGAAAACAGCAGATGTTGGGTAAGAGACCCGGGCAGGGCAGAGCCAGAATTAGGGATGAGCCATCTCAGACTCATTTAAAAAGAACAGAGAGAGAGCTAAAAAGGAAGTCTAAATCTAGAAATTGATTCTGCTCTCAAAATACATATAATGAACTCAAAGAATAGACAGAATCTGAGTGTCAGTCTGTGGGGACATTTCTGATCACAGATGTGTTTTGTATGGCTAAGCACTGTACTTTTCACGTGGATTTCAAACAGGCATGCAGCAGAAAATGTTTCTATGGGATTTTTTACTTTTTTGAAAAGGAGGTGTTTTCCATCTAACTTCATAATAAAACTTTCTCCTCATCCTTGCCAAGGGGTTCATTTAATGCGTAGTATTCTAATACATTTTTTAATAGTTTGTGAACAGCTCTCAGCTTTTCTGGATCAGTTTGACCCATTCAGCAGGCACAAGTGCAATGCCTTGCCCCAAAAAAGTGTCAATTCTCATTGATTGAATGAATAACGCTTTCAGTCCCTCTTCACTGGAAGCCTATGAGGAAACAGTTCACCTGTTCCGTTCCGGTTGAAGTTCTCTTTCTGCCTTGTTTCCCACCCCTGCTTCTGGACCTCATTCTTTATAGAATTTTTGCTACCATACTGTGTATCTTTTTTTCCTTTAATCTTCTGTGTTCCATTCTCCATGAAGTACCAATTTAAACCCTATCTTGTTCATAATTTCTCCTCTGTTGCTTAGCCCACAGCACCTTCTGTGTGGTTATTTGTTTGTAGAATCCTGTTGATTCAAATTTGTCTCTTCTTCAATAGCCAAATACGTACTAATTAGTTTCATGCAAATACCTTGAAGTGAAGATCATGTTTTCTAGTGCCTTCTCTCTCAGATTCTAGACTATGGTGAGAGATGAATGTAGGATATGATGGACTTTTAATGCTGAGATTGAGAGATCTTTATGGAGTTGGAATAGCATGGTTAACTTGAAATTGAGTCCATTTTGTGCAAATAGATTAGGTTTAGATTCAGGGTCATGTCTTGGGAACTAAACACATGACCATACAGAAATTGTATTAATTAAATTAATGCTTGGCCCATTAGCTCTAGCCTCTTATTGGCTAACTCTCACATCTGAATTTAACCCATTTCTATTAATCTGTGTATCACCACAAGGTCGTGCCCTACCAGCAAAGGTCTAGTATGTCTATCTCTAGTGGTGGATCCATGACTCTTCTTTCTTCCTCCCAGGATTCAGTTCTGTCTTCTCCACCTACCTAAGTTTAGCCCTATCAAAAGGCCAAGGCAGTTTCTTTATTCATTAACCAATGAAAGCAACACATAAACAGAAGGACCTCCTAGACCAATTTACCATCATTAGGGACTATATGAGATTCATTAACTGAGATGAGTTTTAATTGTTTGAGATGTCTACATCATGTTCTGAGCTCTCCTCTGGCACTCCTGTGACTCACAGTCACTACAGAAAGAAACAAGAATTGAACTATACCTATTTTTCTCTCCCACAGTCTTACTAATGTAAATTTTCATGCGTTGAGAAACTTATCAAGTTTACTTCAAACCTAGAGGGGAAAAAGTCACCTAAAGAAGACACAACCATCTTTACAACAGGATATGAGGTGATAAGTTAAAAATTCTGGAAGAGTAATAACTGCAATGGGGAACCAGAAAGAGGGAGGGAGAAATAGAAAAGACAAGTTCTGAGCATTTGATATTAGTCTGAAAGGCAGCTCTAAAGTGATACTAACATACAACTACATGAAATATTTTCCTTTCTTTTGCTAGTAAAGAATAATATCTATAGAATGAAAACTTTCTCAAATTGTTCTCAGCACTCATTCATTCAACAATTTATTTGAATTTCTACTATGTGACAGACCCTGTCAATGATTTATCAGCAAACAAAATCAAGTCTCTAAAATACTCATGGCATTTGCATTCTAGTGAATAATTAGCATCTAAATGTCAAATAACATGAGTATATGCATCAACTGGGCACTAGAGTTACACTGTAGTTAACTCAGCAACCTGGTTGTCTTTCCTAGCTTAGTTCTGTAAACAACTAAAGAGAGAGATAAATAACAACTATAATGTCATATGCCTTGAAAGAATTGAAACTTGGTTTGAAACACACATTTTCCTAATGGCATGTAGAAGACTCAAAGTATTGTGCCAAGGGTACCATAAGTGTTCAAGAATATCATTCACTTCACTAAAGTTTTGTGTTATAGTATAAAGTTGGGACTGAGAAAGAATTGAGTATTTGAGTATTTTGACAGCATTCTTATTATTTTTGTTTTAATTGTGTGTGTGTGTGTGTGTGTGTGTGTGTGTGAGGGAGAGAGAGAGAGAGAGAGAGAGAGAGAGAGAGAGAGAGATTGTACATGTCAGTACAGTTGTCAGTGGAGGCCAAAGGTGTTGAATCCCCCTGGAGTGGGCATTAGTTACAGGCAGTTGCAAGACATCCTATGTGGTTACTGGGAAACAAACTCATTTCCTTTGAAAAAGTGGTGTTCTCTCTTTTATAAAATTTATTTTATTTTTGATTAATTAATAATGAAAATAATTTCATTATTCTCCACCTCCTCACTCCAATCCCTCCTACATCTGCCTTCCGTTCTCTCAGATTTTTTCTTTTTCTTTAAGTAGATATAGATACACTTATATATGCATGTATATGTATGTATGTGAGTAAATATATACATTCAAACTGAATAATCCATTTATTGGTGCATATATATGCAACTATATATATATATGATTTCATGTATATGTAATTTTATACACATATATGATTTCAGGGCTGACCTTTTGGTATTGGATAACCAATTATGGAGCCCATCCCTGGGGAAGACTAATCTCCCCATTCTTAGTAGTTATTAATCACCAATATTCTTCATTTAGACCAATATGCAGCACTCCTAACTAAGCTGTATCTTCCAGCTTTATAATTTTATGAGATTAATTCAAGTTTATATCTTGGATTTTGTTTATGTAGCATGATTAAGACAGTAACTGGCAGTATGCTTACTTTAATATCAAAACTTTTATTAAATTATATACCTTATCCCACCTCCTGCAGTATCCCCAGTTGTCTCTAAGGACAACATCTTGAATCTTGTTTGTATGTAAAATATACAAAAACCTTTCCAAAAATCTGGAAGGAAAAACATTCTCCTTATCAACAATGACAGCCCAGCACTTCCTTCCTTCTGGGCTATTCAGTCTTCTGGCAGGTTCTCATCTTATCATCCTTGAGAGTTATCCAAACCTTGGGCCTGGCAACACACTAGCCATGGTAGGAGAGGCCGTTACCATTGCCAAGCTCTGCAGCTGCAGATGCCATCATTTCAGAAGTTTCCAGAAATGAATGCTAGGATTCCTTTTCAGGGATGTATGCTAGGATTATTTTTTAAAATATAGACATGTTTTGTGCTGTTTTGCAAGGGATAATGATGTTCATAAAGGGACACAGTAGTCCAAATTTCTTTTCGGTTAAACCGTCAGCTCTTGAGACCCGCATGTATTTCTCAGAAGCCCTGTGGGAAAGTGGAAAACAGAGAAACCAGACAATAAGACACATCTGGAAAATCCTAAAAGTCTCACTTAACATAAAACAATGTATATTGTCTCTGCTCCTCATGATTTTCTATTCTAAAATAGGAAAACAGTTCTAGACATCCTGATGAGTCAGTAGCTATACACCAAGTTAGAGTTATTCAAGTTTTGGAGAAAGGTTGTAACTGAAGCATTCATCCTCCCTCAGGTCAATTTCTCCCCAGAAACTCTAGCACTTGGCAGTTGGAAATGCCGTCTGGAACTAGTCTGCTAACTCAGAATTCTGCCCCTGCAACTGGCTACTCATGTGATGCCAACTGGACATATGAACTTTTGTGTCATATGTGCATGACAACAACGTCTCCACAGCAATACTGGGGGAGCTATACAAGGGCACACACATAAAGTTTTTGTGCCAAACTAATAATAAATGAACTCATCTGTATATGATATTTCTGTATATGATATTTCTTTAGTGTTGGGGGCAAGTGCTCTAGTAAGTACTACATTCTATTTATCTTTAAGAGAAGTCTGAAGATCCAGCAAGTCATCTTCTATATGAATGGAAATGAATTTTTATTTGAACTGTGTTTAATATGAAAATGGGACATAATGGGCCATGTCCTATATAATTTAATTTCCACAGCAGCTTTGTGAAGTAGATGTAGTTTAAAACTATTTTAATATGCTGAAAACAAAGCTCAAAGAGGCTTAAATACTTTCTCTATTACCAAATCAAATCTGACAGATATTTTTTCTAGAATCAATTTCTTGTTATAATCTCTGCCTCCACCTTCATCCATTAACAAGATGTTTGAAATAATGTTGCAGCATTTGAAAACAGATGGGAACTAAAGGATAGTTGGGGACTATGGAGAGGGAGAAAATGAGCAGACCTTTGAATTCCCCGATTGCAGGAAGCTCAGGTTCAGAACTTTACAACCAAAGTGGCTTCTGAAGGACCACACACTGGAAGTTCACTCACACTGTGTTCTTTTGTTTCTGAAGTTTACTTCCCTGGGTATTTAGGATATGGAAAGCAAGGAGCAGTGAAATGTAGAGGAACACAGTTACTGATGTCATCATATTTTTGACAAGAAAACAGCAAGGCTAATGGAGTTATCGTAAATCTGTTGATGGATAAAAAGAGGGAGAGAAAGGACCTTGGCAGATACTCTGGGATGCATTAAAGCAGCAGGTTACTTTTTGAAATTGGTAACTACATCCGCCCTGGTCAGTCCAAGTTAATGTTAAAAATATCTGAAATAGGAAGTGAGAGAGAGTGCTGCTCTGTGACGCATCAGGATAATGTCAAAGTCTCATTAAATCCTTTGGGGGCAGACTGAAAAATAATAAGTTTATTAAAATTGCCTATGCATCCTGCTAAGAAAACTTCTACAAGGACGCACAGATGGGCTTCAATTTGGACAACTCTGTTGCTGCATATTAAAGGCCTTTGGTTTTAATATCCAGTAATGAATAAAACTACTGGTGGGTGTCCTCCTGAGTCATAATGTAATCAGAGGAGAATGGCTAAGCCTGCCTCTCATTTCTTTTCAGTATTGAATATTTGCTCTCAGCCAGATGTACCTATGCTGAGAACACAACAATGAATCATTGTGTATGGATCAAAGGAGACTAAGGGGATTTTGCCAGAAGGGAAGTAAAAACTGATTAGAGTAGGACGACAATGTGGGCTTTGAAATTACTGGAATTGTTGGATTCCTTTAAAGAGATCAACACTGGATACCCATAGACCTTCAAGTAAGCAAAAAGGTCTTAGCAGTAAAATAGTTTATTGAAAACTTTATCCTCATTCTCTACCCTAAGTCCTAGGCCTACCTTGCCCACTAAAGCTTTCTGCAGGACTTAACTTTCCTAGGACCTCAGTGCTAATGTAGATCAGTTCCAAACTTTGCCAAGTTATAACTTCTTTTTATGATCCCAAGGATGTCACGCCTGAATGGTAGGTGGGAATTCCATGTGCCTCTCTTCATGTACCTTTTACTTTTAGCAAACTGTATTACCTTAGTTAAGTTGGGCTGAAGGTAAATTCTGATCTCCATTTTCCATCCTGTTCCCAAGTAAAATCAGTATGTGGTTTTAATTCTTCACTCTTTTCTCTGCCGCAGTCTTGCCAATGTAATTCTATAGTTGCTCCTTTCAAGCGCTGGAATTGATTTCTCCACCCTGTAACTTGACTATTCTTTCATTCATGTGTGCCAATATGATGTGAAAGAAGTCAAGCATAGAGTGCCAACTCTAAGGGACACTTGGGATTTTCTAACTTGACCCTACACTGACCATTAGGATGGAAAATGAAAGGCCAATCACAGAGGTGGAGCCAAGAAAGCAGATGTCCATTCATGGCAACACAGAAAGACTGCAACAAATCAACAAAGCCATCTAGATCAGTTGAGACTGGAATGACTCTGTGCTGGTCAGTAGTAGGAAAGCAAAAACAAAAACACAATTATTCCATTAAGGTGAGGGGGCAGGGTGTTGATCATTGTTTTAAGTCACTAGATTGTGTAGTCATTTTTGACATAATGATATGTAACAGATATACCAGATGCAGTCATCCCAATCTATGTTCTTATGTGCACCCTGAAGTAAGCAGAAATTTTAATATACAAATAACCTGTATCACACTGAATGGTTCTCCAAATGTGTTAATATAACAAAAGGCATCCCAGAACTCATATCATTGAGTATAGTGTAAATGTTTTTTCATATAAAATGAGATCTAGCAAGGCTGAGGAAGATACATTATGGGAGTTTGAGCTGAGAAGAGGGTAAACTCAAAGTCAGAATGGGTTATGCAGTAAGACCCTGTCTCAAAACCAACCAACCAAAGAACCCCCCAAACAAACAAACAAACAAGACTATACAAGTTTCAACTATCATGGTCTTTTTTCATTGTGACTCTTTTATATTCTTAGTTTAATGTTCTTTCTTTCTACTTTAATTCTATTGAGACAGAAATGACTAATATTTGAGAGGACAAGTGCTCTATATTGTTTCGGGAGAAGAACTGTGAAAACACAGGAACTGGGGAGGAAAGGACACATAATTCTAATGTGAATTGGAATGGAAAGTTTTGTTTAATGTTATGGATCTGAAAATAAAGTTGGAATCATAAAACAATTGTTAGAGGTATTATTATATAACATATCTATCTATCTATTTATCTATGTTTCTCCCTGTAGGTGTGTGTACATGTGTGTGCATGTGTATGTAAACAAATATATAACATGTTTATCTTTACATTTTAAGGATGATACTACAATTCCCATTATTTTTTTCTTTCAGATAGAATTCATTGAATATTAATTAATCAATGAAAGCTTTACATGATAAGGCAATGAGTGTGTCTGGATTATTGAATTTTCTGTATATCTGAAGTGGTGAATATGGTGCTGTATTCAGAAAGCTGTTGGACACTATTAAGACGCTGTAGATGTTGTTCACTTGAGCATTAACTACTTGCTTTCATGTTTTAGAGGTGTTTGGAAGATCACAAATATCCTTCTAAATGGTGCCATTTTTAAGGGAATGCTAAAAGGGACACACAACACACTATTGTAAAAGAAAAAAGTGTAAACAATGGCCTGGAAGATTAAGAATTGAAAAAGGAAAACAAAAATATACTCGTGTGATCCACCATTGGTTGCCTTCAACAACTTGATAAACTCCATATCTTTATTTTATACACTTTTCTATATATTTATTATGCTTGGATGTAAAATATTAATAAAGTCAAGATATATTAGGAATGCTGCAAAAAAAGAAAAAGGACATATAGTTATCAAAAAATGATTAGATGCTGCTAGGGAGTTGAGAACAATTACACTTCAGGAAGACAATTAAATTGTTATTTCATTTCAGTACAAATTAGACTGGCATTAAAAAAAAGAAAGTGTTCAGGTATGATTTTATTCTTCTCACCAGAGAATAAAACTCTTGTGTATATGTAGATGTTGCCAATTAGCTTCCTCTTATATCCTACACTAAAATGAAGTCTATAGTTTACTAATTTTATATTGCCTAAGTTTACAGATATTGTATGCTTACTCAATCAAAACATGCTGTTTTCCTTACCATGAAAATAGGAAATTCTATTCTATATGATCAACTTTTAAAATATCTACATCTAGGCCTTTATGGTGCCCATGAAAATTTTGTCTGCATATTTCCAGTCTACCAAAATTATTTTAATCTGTTTTTCATCTATTATTCATTCTTCTTTCAAAGTTAATTTTATCATCACTTGTTAAATTATTCAATGAACATTTACTGAATATTTCTTATGTGTTAAATACCATTTTACATACTGGGGCTATAGTAGTAATTAATAGACACAGCTTTCTGCCCTGTTGAACTTAAGTTATAAAGAAGGAGACTTAAAATTAAAAGTAGGCAGAGAAGCAGAAAGTATGCCAGAGGTGATAAGAAATGAGCTGCCAAAGGAGGACCCATGAAATAAGAAGCATAATAGTCTGTAGACTCTGAGATCAGCTTTGGGTTGGCAGAGAAAGGTTGGTGAGATCTGTAACAGTAAGGGGGAACTGAATGGAGAAAGCCAGACCCTGGGGAACATTCTGAAACATGGGAAGATGAGCTTTTACTAAGTGTACAGTGAAAAGCCTTCAGAGAGTCTGAGCCTAGCCAAGATATAAACTAAACTACATTGCAAAGGAATCGCTTGACTCGCTGTGCTGAGAGTAGACTGTAAGGCTGTATTAATAGGATCTTGTAGCGATCCAGGAAAGGGTTCTGACAGATTCAGACTAGACAACAGTAGAGATATATAGCCAGATTCTGACAATTTATTTTGAAGGTGCACTCCTACAACTTACTGTTTGGATATGGAGTATTAGAGAAAGAGACTTCAAAGTTGATTCTATGGTTTTGTGGCAGAGCAAGCAGGAGGATCAAATGAACTAAGTACATGTATGAAATTGTCCCAATGAGATCCACTATCTATAATTAACATATGATAATGAAAAATTTAAAAATAGACAGTCAGACCACCAGATTTTTTAGTTTCCAATAATGGCTGCAGATATTCATGCAGAATCTTTAGGCAAAATGTGTGTGGTCTTTTCTACTTTGTGAGTAGAATTGCTAGTGATAACACATGCATCTTTCACCATTTTTAACATCACACAATTCCCTTTGAAGAGGCGGAGCAAATTTCTATTGGAGCAGTGTTTCAGGGTTTCTCTTCTGGATTGGTTGGCACTGCTTAAATCTGATGAGATGAAAGTAACATCTTTTTTATTACTTTATAAATAATATCAATCAAAATTTCTACTTCCTCCCCTCCTCCTACTTCCTTCCCGCTCCCCAACTCACCCTTACCCACCCCCTCCAGTCCTAAGAGAGGGCAGGGTACCCTGCCCTGTGGGAAGTCCAAGGCCCTCCCCCCTCCATCCAGGCTTAGGAAGGTGTGCATCCAAATAGAATGGGATCTCAAAAAGCCAGTACATGCAGTAGAGACAAATCCCAGTGCCATTATCATTGGCTTCTCATTCTGCCCCAATTGTCAGCCACATTCAGAGGGTCCAGTTTGATCCCATGCTCGTTCAGTCCCAGTCCAGCTGGATTTGGCAAGCTCCCATTAGCTCAGGCACACTGTCTCAGTGGGTGGACCAACCCCTCATGGTCCTGGCTTCCTTGTTCATCTTCTCCCTCCTTCTGCTCTTCAACTGGACCTTGGGAGCTCAGTCCAATGTTCCGATGTGGGTCTCTATCTCTCCCCATCTGTCGGCAGCTTTGTTTGTCATAGACAGAACCTGGAAACAACCTAAATGCCCCTCAATCAAAGAATGGATAAGGAAAATGTGGTACATTTACACAATGGAGTACTACACTGCAGAAAAAAATAACGAGAGCTTGAATTTTGCAGGAAAATGGATAGAGTTAGAAAACATTATTTTGAGTGAGGTAAGCCAGACACAGAAAGACAATTATCACATGTACTCACTTATAGGTGGTTTTTAAACATAAAGCAAAAAAAGCCAGCCTACAAACCACAATCCCAGAGAATTTAGACAACAATGCGGACACTAAGAGAGACTTACATAGATATAATCTACATGGGAAGTAGAAAGTAGAAAAAGGCAAGATCTCCTGAGTAAATTGGGAGAATGGGGACCGTGGGGGAGGATTGAAGTGGGGGGCAAGGGAGCGGCAGGGAGGCAAGCAGAGAAAAATATAGAGCTCTATAAATATTAATAAAAATGTATAAAAGACAAAAGTTCTATGGTAATATTCAAGATAGTCATCAGTCTGACTACGGGACAAGGCCAGTTCAGGCACCCTCTCCTCCACTGCCCAGAGTCCTAGCTGGGGATATCCCCATGGACACCTGGGAATCCCTCTAGAGCCAAGCCTCTTGCCAACCCCAAAACTGCTACCTTAATTATCTCCTTCCCTGCTCCCATATCCATCCTTCCTCCATCTCAACCATCCCACTCCCTCTCAGAAAATTGGGAGTCAACCTACCTCAGGATCCAGCAATACCACTCTTGGGAATATACCCAAGAGATGCCCAATCATACTACAAAAGCATTTGTTCAACTATGTTCATAGCAGCATTATTTGTAATAGCCAGAACCTAGAAACAACCTAGATGGTCCTCAATGGAAGAATGGATAAAGAAAGTGTGGCACATCTACACACTAGAGTACTACTCAGCGGTAAAAAAAAATAATGACATCTTGAATTTTGCATGTAAATGGATGGAAATAGAAAACATTATCCTGAGTGAGATAACCCAGACCCAAAAATATGAATATGGTATGTACTCACTAATTAGTCTATTCTAGCCATAAACAAAGGACATTGAGCCTATAGTTCGTGATCCTAGAGAAGCTAAGTAATAAGGTGAACCCAAAGAAAAACATATATAGATCCTCCTGGAAATTGGAAGCAGACAAGATAGCCAGGCAAAGTTGGGAGCATGGGGATGGGGTGGGGTGGGGGAAAGAGGAGAGGGGGAGAGAGAAAAGAGAAGGGAAGGGTTGGGGAAAGTAACATCTTGTTGTTTTACTATCCCATTCCCAAATTTCTCATGAAATTGGGTTATCTCTCAAGTGATAATTAGCCTTTGAGGTTCAGTTCTTTTTTAGTAAATGACCTGATCAGTCATTTGCTCACTTCGTCACTTCGTTAATGATTTTTAACTAAATCTTGAGTCAAAGATCCAGCAATAGTAGCCAACTTTTTCTCTAGGGAACTCTTGAAATGAACAAACAATTTTAGTTTGCATTGTTCCAGTCTCTCTTTACTGCACACAACACATCTGCTTCATTTGTTAATCTACCAGACCAGGGAAGGCATTTGAAATGGGGAGCTAATTTTACTTAAAACCACCTGAACCAGGGTGGAAATAAAAATTCACCTGGATTTCTCTGGAAAATGTTGATTACCTGTTTGAGTATTCATTTAAATTGAACACATGATAAAGATGTTTTTCTTTAACAAAGAACAAAACAACAACCCTATAATGTAACTTATCAACAGATGGCTGTATGTGAAACATGTGGTACATACATTCAATAGAATTCTATTTGGTCACATTAAGCCTACGAAATCCTGTCTTTGTGACAACATTGATGAACCAAGAGATTATTAAATTTAATGAAAAAATCAAACACAGAAAATAAAAACTGCAGGATCTCTTGGTAAGTAAATCTCGAAAAGTGAATTTTTATAGACATTAACAGTACAACAGTAATTGCCAGAGAGAAAGGACAGTGGGTAATTTAGTCAACAGGCACACTGCTATCCTTACAAATGAGAAATGAGTTCTGTTGTTGTATAGCACACCGAGGTGAATAGAATTAACAGCAAGGCATCAAATGTCTCAAAATATATACAAGAAATGATTTTGAATATGTTAACTGTACAGAAATAATTAAAATGTAGAAGTAATAGAAAAAGTGAAAATAAAAGATGCACTCAGTACTCGCAAATAAATAGCTTATTTTATAGACATAGTCACTGTCTGGGGACCTCCAAAGCATGAAATATAGATTGTTAAAAGCAGAGGTCATTTATTCTCCTCACTCAAATAATTACTTTTGTGGTTGGCCCTCATGATATACTAAAACTCATTTACTTTCTTTTGTTAATCAAGTTCCTTCACTTCACTCAATAGCATACATCATTGTTCTGCCAACATAAGTTTAACAGCCTGCCATCCCAGCACATTTTCTAAAAACATTTACCTCTTCATGGATATTAAGTGTGTACCTTGTTGATGGCAACATTTTCAGCTGCTTTAAATAAAAATAAATAAATAAATAAATAACACATCCATTATCAACTGTGTGGCTTGAAAGTCAGAGGAATGGGGAGCCTGGCAGGACATGGAAAGCCTGCAAATAAGAGAAAGAGAGAAACTGTAAGAAATATTTAGTGATCGTTATTCTGGGGCCTTTCTTCACTGGTGAGGAGCCGAGATGCAAGGTTGAGATGAGCAAGTCATTTCTCCAGGGCACTCTGCCCTTCTGGGAGCTACTACCACATAATGTGAATGTCTTCTTAGGATGACATATCCTCAATGACTATGCTCACTTCAGGCATGGATGATGTACAGAAACAAGAATACGATACATTATTAATTTCCTGATGTTCTTTGCACAAAATAAATTTTAAAATGAATCTACCTAAAGTGATTAATTTCTACTTTAATTGATGTTCTATTATTCAAGCAAAGTTTAAAAACAACAAGACTGTTTCCAAAATTCATACTGAATACTCTCAGTGTAAATTTTTTACCCCTTCACCACTAATCTGTGTTGGGAGTTAGAGACCAAACTACTGAAACTCTTTGTTTTATAGGTGAAACAATGGTCATTTAGATCATGCTTTATGTGCATGACTCATGAGATAATATTTATGCCAACAAAACTGTCACCTTTACCTCCCTTGATAGTTGAGTGTCCTGAAGTTCTTAGTGCCATCAGTTGGCCAGTTCCAAGTAGCAGCAGAATTCGGCAGCAAGGAGAAGATTAATAAAAGCGTTCTCTAAAGGATGCCATTTTCAAAAGACATAAATAAAGGTAATATGTTGGCACAGTACTTGCTAAAATGCTGATATGGTGCTAGAGGAAGCACCAGAGTGGCAAGTCTTTGCACGTGCAGTGAACTAACTCATAAAACAATGTCTTTTGTATATTATTATTACTATTATCATTATTATTTTTATTGGTTGGATTTTACTGAGTAATTTCTGGTCCAACATAATTCTTGAGTAATAACCCAGATCTAGGCAACTTCACTGGTTAAAGAGGAAGTTTTATTAAATTAAATTATAATAATACTGGAATGGGTCTTGGATGATTGGGCTCTAATCATCCCTACCTATAGTTTAGAGCAGTTAATGGTTGAGGTGTTTTCTCATTTCTCTACATATTACAGCTTTATTGGGAAACCCAAAAGCATTCTTGGTCATCCTGGCTTCCCATGATTTGTATTCTGCTTGACACATCTCTGCAGTAAAGTGTGATGCTCACTGTTGAAAATAAATTCCTCTCCAGATGCATCTAATTTTGTTTAATGTTGAAACAACTCACAGGGTTTTCTTTTAGATGGAAATAAATATTTTGCACTCAACTATTTGTACTGAATTGTATTGTAGATCATACAAAGAATATTTGCTACCATGGTAACTAAAGTTTATAGCTGCTGTTTTTTTCACATAAAAAAAAACAGTAAAAAAAATCTCAGAATGCTGAAGCTACAGAAGATATCAAGGCTCGAGTCTAACGAACTGGAGTTGAGAGAGATCAATCTTTGTGTGCCAACTAAACAACACCGCAGCAACAGTTGTCACAAAGACTGAGCCTTCTCTGCTCTAAGAGGGTAGGATTTCATATTTATTTAAGCAAGCATGCTTACCTCTGAGAGCTATTATTTTGTACCATGTAGCATTTCATATTCCAAGTATCTATAATTCATTTTCTATAAAGTAGACTTCAGAAAGGCATAAGCTATGCTTTTATTTTTGATACCTTTCCTTCTTCTGTAGAATGCAGTTTTCACAAGGCAGTAGCTTGTTCTTCATTAATGATTCCAACATTGTCGACAGTGTCTCTTTTTACCCTCCCCACCATTGCCATATTCTACCAGAATCTTACAGCTTACAATAGTTCAGGTGATGGAAACCCCTAGCTAGTAGTCCTGGTTTGACACATTAAGTCTTTTCCTTGGACATGTCAGAATATCCCACCAAAAAGCACTCACTTTTCTTGGTTGAAAGAAATGGAAGAAGGTCCAGAATTTGATTTTCATGCATCAGTTTAGATATTTTCCAGCATCTTCATCTCCATTTGAATCCTCCTATAGATTTTCCCCTTGATACTTACTTGGCCCTACATTTTGCTTGACACATGTCGATTTTTAAATTTGATACTGTTGGTGAGGGCCAGGCCTAGAGGATATAATCTGATGATACTGTTGGTGAGGGCCATGCCTACATGATATAATCTGATGATACTGTTGGTGAGGGCCAGGCCTAGAGGATATAATCTGATACTGTTGGTGAGGGCCAGGCCTAGAGGATATAATCTGATGATACTGTTGTGAGGGCCAGGCCTACATGATATAATCTGATGATACTGTTGGTGAGGGCCATGCCTACATGATATAATCTGATGATACTGTTGGTGAGGGCCAGGCCTAGAGGATATAATCTGATGATACTGTTG